>KQ085984.1:0-11020 GCA_001020605.1 Schizopora paradoxa
AGTCATCGGATGCGATATTGCGCGCGATACCCGGTCGTCAGGTTTGCAACGTACAATTGCGGAGTCCAAATTTTTCTTCCCAGACTATCTTGCCCTCGAGACTCCATCATCCCCGCTCGCTGCCACCCCCCGCCGTCGTCCCCCGCCTCGCCATCCCCTCGTCGCTGCCCCCCACCGACGTCCCCCGCCTCGCCATCCCCTCGTCGTTGCCCTCCTCTGCTGTCCAGCCTCCAGCTTAGCGTACGCTCATTGTGAGGATACCGGGGGAGGTGGCATGCAGTATCGCAGATTGTAGTCGATCCCACCTCGCTGTAATCTTCATTGCTCCACTCTATACAATGTTTGAAGCATTTCCCTGCGAAACGTCCGATCACAGTACGTTTCGAGCGGTCTGCGGTCGCGTGAATTGAAATCAACGGAATCGCAAAAAGAAACCAAGCAGTTGGCGAGGGATGTCTTCCAGCAACGGTAAGAGAGATCGAAGATGCATCGCGATCTAATAAATTGACTATTTTTCGTACTTTTTCGCTGCAGGGACAGAAGGATGCGGGTACCTCAAGCGAGTTTTTCTGCGACACGAACTTTCGTGTCACCAAGCAGGTTTGTCGACATATTATTCTAGAAGGTAGACTTGAACTCAGGATTTGCCCAATTGTTTATGCGTCGGAACGCATCCATGGACATACTTTACTGCGGCAAGCGGATATTTTGATCCTGTTTGCACTGAAAATTTGGGTCACTTAACTCAACGAAGGAGCGCGTTTCGTTCGAAAGGCCCCCATCGAATTCCTCCCATTGAACTCCCTCATTTCGTACTGCACGGTGAGCTTATTCAACATAGTTCTTCCTTGCTCAACACTGACACCTCTCTCGACAAGTTCATGATGCGAAGGATGAGTGCCGTGGGTGACCACGGATGCAAGGTCTATGTCGCGTTCAACTACACCTCTGACTTCGATTCGATACGGCCCTACCTCGGGCGTTTCATCACCGTCCCTCGTGCTGCCCAGATGCTCGTGGACGGCGAATCAACCACATGTTCTCGAGGACACGAGCATACATGTGTGCTCTCGATAATGACGGACGATACTTTTGGAGTTGTCATGGTTGTCGTGCGTCGTACTCATTTGATTTCCGAGCACCGTTTGCTGACGAACGTTCCCCAGTGCCTCGGTGCTAAGACCTACCGTCTGCCTGACGGGTCGAAGTCGAAGGCAGATACGTGCAAACTCCACTTGAAGAAGGTCGCATGGCTAAGCGATGACCTGCGCCAGGAAGTGACGGATATCCTCGTCCGACGCCGCATCGACGAGTGGGAAGTGAGGATCAACGAACACCTCCAACTCGCGAAGGCCTCGTTGATAGAGGCGTCCCTTGGAGCAGCAAACCGGTTCGAAGACGAGTGTCTCAGGTTCCAGGAGGATTGCTTCAGCAGGATAGGGGCGCTATTCTTCAGACTGAAAGATTATCGCAAGCATGGTAAATTGATCATTCGACAGGTATGCTACGCGTTTCTCGCTGAAGGTTCATTCAATTCTGACTGCACTGCCTGCCTGACAGATGCGTCGCGAAACCTTCGACGTCAAGGACATTTCAACGTTTCACACTAGATGGGTCGCGGATAGAGACGTCGACACTTGCGTGGATGGATTGGTGGAGATTAAAGAGGAGGCGAGCGAGTTTGTTACGCCAGCAACAGAAGGCGACTCTGGATCAGAGGACGAAGAGGAAGAGGAAGAGTAGAGTGAATGTCGTTTCTTGATGTATCTATGTACATCTGTCCAATATGCTGCATATATGCGTCGATATTTGCCGTTTCCGCGATACAAGTTTCGCGCAAGAGTGTCGATTTGTCGTTTTGAATTGAAAGCTGTCTCGGCTGACATGTAAAGCGAAAAAAAAGGGACAGCCGTGTGATTGCTTCGATTCTTTCCATCTGGTTGACGACAGACGACAAAAAAGAGTGCGCAGCATCTCTCCTTCTACGCTGTCGCTTGTTGGAACTCATTCGATCTGCAGTTACAGTCCAGCGCAACGTGATGCAGTCCACCACAGCACCCAAGAAGAAAGGGAGAAGGAAGGCAAAGCCTCTTCCGACGCACATCGCGTTCCCCAACGCCAACTCAGACGCGGGCGCGCGGCGAGTCACAATCCACAGCGCGTCAACCAACGCCCTTCCAGTTAAACGGACAGAATTGTATCTTCCAGACCGACTCAGTCCGACGAAGCGACAGAAAGTCGACGGCGCGCAATCCAATCTCGTCTCCGGAGATGCGGAAAACACGGATGGTTCGACCAAGCAGAAGAGTGTCGCCGACGACAAGCAGAGCAAGGGATCGAAGTCGGAAGGCACGTCAAAGAGTCAGGCAAGTTCTTCGAAACGATATTGAACTTTGGAACACGATAAT
The DNA here is from genome assembly GCA_001020605.1 of Schizopora paradoxa. Lineage (NCBI taxonomy): Eukaryota > Fungi > Basidiomycota > Agaricomycetes > Hymenochaetales > Schizoporaceae > Schizopora > Schizopora paradoxa. The sequence goes on from KQ085984.1 coordinate 2,409, forward strand.
CTTATACTCTCGTCATTAGACCATGACGGCTCTGATAATGCAGTTTTTGATGGAGTTCGACAACATATCACGCCGCCTGGTCGCGTCGGAAGGTAATCCATTGGTATCGAGCGCGTGCCCGTGTGGTGAAGGAGTGCGGACGACGCGGTGCAAGGACTGTTTTGCAGACAGCCCGGTTTGCGATTCGTGCTTCATTAGAAATCACGTATCGTGCCCGTTCCACTTCCCAGAGAAGTGGAATGGGACGAATTTCGAAAGGACATCGCAGGCGGCAATTGGACGTGTTATTCATCTCGGTCATGGCGGGGACCGCTGTCCAAGCGCGCGCGACAGCACCGAACCCCTCATGCTTGACGTAGTGGAAATCAATGGTGTACACGGCTGCCGAGTTCTATACTGCGACTGTAAAGGGGCGGGCCATCATTGGGAGCAATTGTTGGATGTCGAATTGTTTCCTGCTACCCTTAGTAAGACAGCGACTGCATTCTCGTTCAAAGTTTTGAAGCAATTCGACTTGCTTTCATCGATCGCTAAACTGACGGCCATGGATTTCGTCACTTCATATCGAAGGATGACGAACAATGCCTTCCCACAGGATGTTCCGGTGAGTCCCAATAATATACAGCCATACGAGTCGCATTAATTCGGGTGGCAGGACTTCTACAAATCGTTCCGACGAGTAATGCGAGTATGGCGATCGCTCCAAATTCGAAAGCGGGTGGCGAATTCCATGGTATGCAGGCGCTGATGGGGGACGCGAGCGAGTATTTCCTCGCTCTCAAATGCCCTGCGTGCCCACAGCCGGGTTTCAATATGCCGTTGAGATGGCGGGTCGAGCCTTCGCCCGAGGACAGGTACGGCGGTACCCTGTTGTGTTTCGTCCTTTACTCAACAGCATGATAGACACAAATTCACCTTGTTCCTGTCGATTGACGGGAACTTCAAACAACAACTAAAGATTAAAAACTGTGACCAGAAAGACATCGAGCTTTTCGTAGCCTTCTTCTCAAGAAAAGAAGTGTTCGACGCGTATTATAAGACATGTTCAAATAATGTTGAAGTGAGTCTGGCTACGGCTTGCAACGCTTACTCTGCTAATTCTAATTTACTTAAAACCATCGACAGAAATCCACCTGCGCGAATCTGAAGGCCAACAACCTCCAAAGCCAACTCAAATTCATCTCGATGGTGATTTCCGGAGTCATCTCTTGCAAGTGTGCTCGACACGACCTATACCGCCCAGGAGCGACTGTCGACTTGAAGAAAGGTGAAAGGTAAGGTTGCTACTGATAAATTGACGCGCATATAGTAAACTTACATCTTTCGTAGCTTCGCTTACACCGATTTCGCATTGAGGCAGGCTCTGAAGGGCTTCGAAAACTACACCGACATCGTTTTGAGTTACGATATCGCCTGCCAGTACTCGAAGAAAGCTTTGGCGCGCTTCAATACGCATTTCCCTGACTGCAAGGTGGCCATGGAGAACATTCGATATCACGTACCGAAGCTACACGGACACGGACACTCGGAAGACTGCAGATATCAGTTTTCATTCGATTACGCTGACAACGTTGGCCGCACTCACGGTGAGCGCATTGAGAGCGGTTGGGCAGAGGGTAACCTCGCGGGGCCGAGCACTCGAGAAATGAACCCAGGGCATCGTCACGAAACACTCTCGATAATATATAACGAATGGAACTATCAGCAGATCATCAAATTAGGTGAATGTTGCGTTCTCTCGTAATGTGATCCAGTATCTCATTTGTTTAATTGCAATACAGCGGCTTTCCTAGCAAAAAAACTTGTCGAAGCGCGTAAACAGTCTGCCATTAAAGCAGCTCATTTCGAGAAGCTCACTTCAACAATGGGAGGCGATCGAATCAAGATTTGGAATAGCTTGGACACGTCACCGACTGTACGAAACGGCGAGGTACTCACTGTATATCGAGTAAAGAACGTAAAGAGTAAGCATTTTTTGCTGTTTCGAGTCAAGCTTGTCGCTCACCGCCCTCCAGTCCCGTCTATGAAAACTATTGAAGATCGTCTTGCCAACGAGGAAGCTAATGTACTAGCAGCTAGTGCCCACTCGAAGCCGGCGCAGTTCATTGCGACCGGCCTGAAACTCGAGGCTCGACAGTGCGTAACCAATGTATACCTCTTCGACGTTTATATTAAAAGTCGTTCAAGGTATGCACTCAAGACGAAGGCCCGAAGCGACGACGCTTCTCTGCAGCGTGTCGCTGCGGAGATAAGTGCAGAGAGATTGAAGCTAAAGGACGACATCTTTCTCTGGCGAGAGGATCAGATGCTGTATATGCCCGAAGTCCGGGGGTATGTTTCGTCGTCTCCTCTTGTCGAGGATGAGCATCTCTTCCTTCCTTCCGCACTCTCTCAGAAACGTCGTGAAACGCAGTGGTATGCCCAGCTATCCGCCTTCGAAACGAGTTTGCGGAAAGGGCAAGCGGATGATGCGCTGATAAATCTCCGCCTCGCTCTTCGTTACAAAGACAGCTTAAATCGAGGAAGACGCAGAGTCGCTTACGGCAATAGGAACAGCACGCGTGCTGCTGTACTGATACGTCGAGTCGCAGATCTAGTCAACACCCGAGCGGCAGCATATCGACATGCCCGTCGAGCCCTGATATCGTTAGGGGTGCCCGCGAACGATCCGAGCTATCCTGAGCTTAAGAAAGAGGACATACGCCTCAAGAGGGTTTTCGCCGCCAAGGAGCTTGGAGAAGGAAAGTTCACGGGAAGCTGGATTTGGGCCAATGGCCCGCGCGGGGTTCTCTCTGATGCCGAGGACGATGGTTGGGAGGAAGAAGGTTTGTCCTCCGGCTCATTTCCTTCGAACCAAATGCATAAGTACTCATACCGTGCACGACAGGTAACAAGGTCGAGTGGTTCAGGGCCCGCATTGACGCAAAGCAGTGGCGCGAAGAGGTGGAGATCTTAGATGAAGAGCTCGGCCGAACCGCAGCGTATTTTACGAAGATGAGCGAGCTATGGAGTACATTGGCTGAGCAGTCGACTCTATGCGGCTCATCTGAGTACGCGTACCAGAAAGCCAACATGTTTTCCAGGAGAGCAAAAGATGCGAAGGATTGGCATACATGGGCACTCAGCGCAGATAAAGAACAGGCAGAAAAGTAGTATGGAACAAGCCGTACGTCGTCTCCGTTGTATTCGCGTGTCTTCTTACTAAATTTCTATTGCCAGCAACGAGCTCTGACATCGTTTAACTGTCCCCATTCAAATTAAATACATATCATCCATACATCATTGTACCACTGCATTCCCTCCGTTATTTCAACGATCACTTCAACACCGGTGAATTAATGTATTCAACAGTGTTGAAGTGATCTCCTTTCCGTCACTGACAGCGTTGAAATACTTTCAACAATATATTTCAACAGTGTTGAAGCTGCCCTTGTCCATCGCGTTGAAATATCAACGCTGCAATTCAACGCGGCGTTGAATTTCATTTCATTGTCTAAATTAACGCGTTGAATTGCTAGTGCAGCGATACGATGTCGCATTCTGATTGAGTTTGAGTAATTCAACGCTTTGCATTACTCAAACTCAACGGTACACTTTCAACAGTGTTGAATTATAATTCAACGCCATATCCCGCTCTCTCTGGTTACGCTAGGCCGTGTTGAAATAGTGTGTTGAAATGTGTCATTGAATGGAATTATTTAAATAAAATACCCGTCTCTGAACGGGAATGTTTAAACAGTAATCCGTCAGGATACACGAGCTTGAGAATTTGGGTGCAATCGAGAAGATGATCTGACTGACCCGTCGGCATCGAGCTAAGCCTTGTGATGGCCAATTCGACGATGCCTGTTGCATGAGCAGATCCGTACGTGTGCCAGTATTCGAAATGGCTTCATGGAAGGTGTTGTCGACGCCGCGTTGCATTCGTCGTCGTCGTCGTCGTCGTGAAGATGACGCGGCGTGGCCACGCACGTCTGTCTCCTGCTCCTGTCAACGACGACCAAACTTCATCAGCACGACCTTCGTCGTCACTCGCAATCATCGTCTTCGATACAACGCCTCAAGAAACGTTCAGGAATGCGGCATATCCTGCTCTATTTGATGTCAGCGAGCTGCGACCTTCAAAACGAACCTTTGACCTATCTACTCACCCCGGCAGCGCGACGATGACGAGTCATGACGGTTGACTCCGCCATCCATCATCAATGTCGGAACTCTGTAAGAGAGATGAGAAGCCTCAGGCGTTCGGATGTGGATGAGAAGGAACGATCAACAAGAGGAGGTCGGAGATGTCTTCATCGCACGAAGTTGCGGAAGAGGTGCGTGTCAGTCCATCGTGTCTTCATCGTCGTCTTACCTTGAAACACAGACCTCGTTGACCTGCGACAGCGTTCAGCTCTCGCGGATCGATCGCTCGTGCTTACCGTCGCTATGCCGCCCTTGCAAGGAGTCGCTTCAAGTGGAGAAAACCCGCTTCCATAAATTTTCCTCCCATTCTCCGCCAGCCGCCTTTCGGTCGTCTATGTCGCATTTCACTCTCATCGACACGGCAATACCAACCTTCAGCTTTCTTCCACCCTGCTATCGACTCCTCCCAGCGAACGGATGCGATAATAAGCATCCCCAACTCCAGATGCGGATCGTCGTTGTCTCACAGGCCTCGAAACTGCGTCCTGCAATTCCATTTTAAGGGAGAAAGAAGGCCTGGTCTGTATAGAAATTCAGAATGGCGTGTATGGCTCGTAATGAAGACGATCATGTGAATGTAGATGGGCAATTGACAGGCATCCTGTTTGGTACGTCTCGCAGTCTCTGTTCTCGCTATGTCGTCTGAAATTTTTCTTCCAGCTTTTTGAAGTCCGAAAACTGGAAATCCGAACAACTTTTCTTCGATATCCCTCCTTCATACGACTTTCGTCGTCGGATCGCCCGTGGACGATACAAGTGGTTTTCTTACTCAAGAACAAGACTGTTACGACACCAACGCGACGATAAATAAGATTGATCTTCCGGACCGTTCATTCCAACAGATGTCGAAACAGATGTCGAATCTGCACAGATCCTCTTACTAGTAAAGACGTTTCGATGAGACCTCTGACTGGGGAACATTCAAGAAAGAGATTTCGATTTTTTTTGCTTGATCTGCGATTCTGCTTCTCGTTGTTGGAAAGGTTCCACCGCTCGATTTCCCTCTTTCCTCTGGCGAAACGCTCATTGCGTCGAGGAGACGATCGCCATGGCTTTCGTCGAAGAAGAAACGCGCTCAAACTTCGAGGGAAATTTCTCGCGCCTCTAATCACGTCAAGCGCAAGCAATCACAGAAAAACAATAGGTCTGTTCTATTTTGACGAGCACACCGTCGACGATTCGAGGCTAATGAGTTCTCTCCAGGACGATCGCGGAGGGAAACTCGGAGGTCGACAAATTCGATTACGCACCTTGCGTGTCGAATTGAAGCAGTGAGAGAGCGAGAAATCCTTTCTCGATGGGAGGAGGGAAATTATTCGCGAGCATATGCGCCAAGGTGTATTCTTTGACTTGTCTTCTTATCATCGGAACTCATTTTTGAGGCTGAAGTTCGACTGAGAAATCTCGCACCGGAGTATTAGACTTCCGTCGCTCAAACCTGTGGAAGAGGTGCCATGTCAACGCATATCAATTCTCTCCACAGCGCTTTTCAAATTTCGTACGTGTTGAACAGAAGCAAATCCGTGGTTCGACACATTTCAATGAGTGATAAATACAGATTTATATCCATAAACAGATTTCTCAAACAAGCATTCGCAGTCTTCGCAAGTTATCCTTCGCGTTGAAACGTAGAAGAGGATTCTAACAATCTACTGATGCAATTTCACATAACAGTTGCAATTCGTCGACCTAAAAAGCATTGTTGTTCCTGGAGAACAGATATAAGCAATTCTTTCAAAAATTTTGAAGGAAGGAATCGTTTCAACGCACTGCGAGAGCATCGATCGCAATATCGCGATCTCTTTCTCCTTCTCCTCGATGGTCCGTCGTAGGCGGTCGATCATGTCCTCGCCGGATACTGGGCCTGCATCTACATCATCTTGCACCTCTCTACTCCTTCCCTCGCCCTCTACGATATCCCCCGGAATATCTGAGTCCTCTCTCAAATCTGGGGGGCTCTGACCGTTGCTAGCGTCACTGGGTCGCCGCGCTCTTGGGTGCAGAGCTCTATCCTGCGGAGAGTAAGAATCCGCTTCTCTCGAATATTTGTCGGGATTGCTGACGCTCTCTAATCGTATTCCGATAACGACCGGCTCTACGTCGTCGTCATGCCTCTCATACTCGTTGTGAGAAGAACAATCGTTGCTGGAAAATTCGACCATCTCGAGCGCATCGTCGGAGAGGTCCGATTCTACGATGTCATGATTTCCCATATGGCTCCATGGTTTAATATTCTGCGTCTGTGTCTCCTTCTTTGGAGTGATTCCACCAACCTGCGACGAGATAAGCAGATCAATATCACACAGGATTTCCTGATCAATATCTTCGAAGAAATCTTCCTCTTTTTTGGGGAAATACTGAAGCCAGTAAATAGGGCCGGTGGGGTCTAGCGATCCTGCTCGAGGCCGAAGATTTCTCCACGGATTGTAATTGTGTCCGGTAGGAAAGTCAATCGGATCGTGACGAAGAACTAGAACCATAAAATTGCTCGTGGTGTTGGCTCTTCCATGCTCGTCGTACCATGTTGCGACTGTATCCCCGTCTTTTACTGAAGTAAAGAAGTATGGCATACCCCACGCGGCATTGGGATTACGAACGGACGCGAGGTAGAAGGGCATTCCAGAGTTGTCATAGAATGCGAGAATGCGAGAATGTGATGTTGAATTGAACGGGGACTCGAGTTCCGTATGCATAACTGTCGTAACCATTTGGGGTGACAGCAGTGTAGTATCTGCTCGGTCAATGCATCCAGTATGTAAATCTTCCTGTATCTAATGTGAAGGTCACTTTCTGCTTGAACAGATAGGAGTGAGGGGCGACGCACGCGGAGACTCTCCCGTAAATTACCTTTATAACACCGAAAGAAATATTTTCCGTTCGAGCGTAATCTCCAAAACACAGTAGAATACTCATTGAGATGACGGTTCTGGAATCGAGACCCGAAAAGATTCCAGTATGGAGCATCAGTTTGTGAAAAAGAAAGAGGCCGTGCAATTTCCCCACACAAAGCGAACTTGTAATATCTACTGACCGAGGATATTATCTTTTTGAAGAAGGTTGCGAGAGCACGATCTTCGAGCTTTCCCTGATTGCTTTTTGAATTTTATGGGTAAGTAGATGGAACATACAAGACTTTAAAAAGTGATCATAGACTTACACACTGCAGTAAATATCCAAAAGAGTGATTGCATGCCCGAAACGATTTAAATTGTGGTCCGCGTTCGAATTGCTGCCTTGAGTCGGATTCTCGTGATGTTCTTCATCCATGATAAGGCATTCGTATTCTTGTCCTGAAAGTCCTTCGGTTTCTATGTGCTTCCAAATGTACATAAAGATGACGAGTATTTCGTCGAAAATATCTTTCATCGCCTTTTGAGTCTGGCCATCTCGGGAACGAATGTAGGATAGATGGGATAGATAGCCATCGGAACCGGTAAGTGTTTTCAGAAGTCGTCTGAGCATAGCAAAATTTTCGACTGTCGGAAAGATGATTGTGTTGATGCCTTTGATTTCCCCTTCTACATAGGAGAAAGGTTCTCCGCTTTCATTGTCGTCAGGACCATTGGTGCGGAACTTTGTCACCTTCACGTCCAAAACCTTTTTAAAGAAATCCTTCAGATCCCGAGAATTTCTGCGTTTTAATGAGATGATTGAGTATGTGTGTGCGTGCGTGTCATAAATGCAGCTCTTGGAAAGGGAGGAAGTCTGGGTAACTAACCTTATAAATTCATCTAAAACACCTGTGCGAATAAAACAATGGTTTCAGCGAGTTTGTTTACATTTGACCATTCAATGATATCCGGAGAAATGACTGTCAAATCAAAATAATGCTCGATGAGATCTTCAAAGGTATATCTGTCACCCCACGACAAGAAGGGCGTGATTCTCCCGTAGATATCGGTAATATATCTAGCGGCTATGAACGATGAATCAGGGTCGCTGAAAACGGGTTGAGTAGGCAACAGTATGCTATCACAGCTAGCAAACTGACCTCAGAGATTTTTTTAGTGAATAAACATCTTCCTCGGGAATACTGACAGGGATAATTCTCTTTGGCACCCCGGTTGCGTGACCCAACCCCCCTCAATTTGCGTGACCGTCACACAATTGTAAAATATTTCCTAAGCAAGGAATCAAATTTGTCGGAGTTCAATAAAAAGTTTCGGAGTTTAAATTATTTTCTTATCTAATCACACAAGCTGTGCCGTCTGAGTTCGAAAATTTTGCATTGTCCAGCATTTCAAAATCAATTATATACAAAAGGATACTGAAAATATACAAAAATTCGAGTGCTATATACCTCTACAAAATCTGACAAATGGAATACTGGTTTTGACCGCTTTTTGGCAGGGAATCTGCAATGTTACGGTTATAGCACCCCAGGATCGTGTCTGGGGAGCTCCATATTTTTACATGATGTGTGC
>KQ085984.1:11210-121466 GCA_001020605.1 Schizopora paradoxa
TACCCAGCCTCGTGTACGTACGACATCTCTCTGTGCGGTGAGTAATCAGCCCCTCATTGGCGCTCCGTATGGCTGACCGTCATCGGCAGCTTCGATGCGTCGCCGCAAGGACCCATCCAGATTTCTCGACCTTTTTGCTGGCGACGACGACGAAGAGGAGGAGGAGGAGGAAGAGGATGAAGAGGAGGAGTCTGAAGATGGGGACGGAAGTGAAGAGGATGGGGGAGATAGGGGAGAGGAAGGACTTGGTGACGATGAGGTGGATGACGGCGAGGATGGCGAGGATTTGGACGGTGCCGACCTGGAAGATACGCACTTCAACTCAGGTTCGTTTCGTTATGATGGTGACGACGACGAACTCGACGCTGCGCTGGATGCTCTGCGAATGCGCGCAGTCGAGCGAGCGAGTCGTTCGGGTTCATCCACCAATCACTACGCCGCCGTCGCATCTCCATGTCCGTTGTCCAACATGTCCAGCTCACCCACGTACGCCGACTCGGCGATTTTCTCGATCCAGGTGAAGGTAAGACGCTGCTTTCAATGTTTCTGACCCATGCTCATTCTCTTCAGAAAGGAAAAGAACAGCTCGTCGTCTTTCGTCTCATCCGGAAGTGGACCGCAGCCTTGGACATAAACCCAATCGACGGTATCCGCGCAATATTCCACGTCCCGCACATGGTTGGCCGCATCTACATCGAGGCTCTCGCTCCTACATGTGTCGAGCGCCTTTGTCTAGGCATGGTTTTTTGTGTATATATCATCTATATTTGTTGTACCTATTTCTGACCGGGTTGCACTACTATCACCCACCGTTTTCCCTCCCTCGTTTCGACGGGGTGAGTTTGTTAAGATTCGGAATGGACTGTATGCGGGTGACATTGGAGAACTCGTCAAAATGGCCGAAGATCGAAAAAATATAATCGTGAAACTGAAAAGTAGGGAACAAATTCCGACTGGAAAAAAACGCAAGCGCGGTGGCGTCCAGCGACGCGACCCTTGCGTTTTCGATCTGGATCTGCTGCGTCGATATTTTCGCGAAAACGAAGATGGAAACGGTACAATTCACTCTCGGTTCAAGGACCTTGGCACAGAAGGGTTTCTCCTCGACGGCAGGCGGTACACTTCGGACGGTTTCCTTCTGCTAGAGATTCGCCTTGACCGAGTAGACCGTGATGTTCGCAATGAAGAGACCTTCAGAACGATAGTAGCTCAGGAGTCTCGACGCGCCGTGGATATGCACCTGCACAGCGATCCGACCGAAGCGCTCTTCGCGGAGCCTGTACGCTTGCCTGGCAAATCAGTGTCAAACGCTCTTCCTGACCGCGCTCTCCAACCCGGGCACGACGTTCAGATCTGCTCGGGGCCCTCGGCGGGCGCTCTCGGATACCTGTTCTCGGTCACGTCTACGACCTGCGTCGTTGACATTGGTCCCGAAGAACCTGAGCCGCGTCAATCCGTATTTCTCGAATGCGACCTCGCGTCCGTCAAGAGAATCTTTCACATAGGCGAACGAGTGGAAGTTATTCACGGCGAGCTGAAAGGCCGAAGTGGTATAGTTTTCTCGGTGGATGGTGACATTTTGCTCGTCGTAGACACTCTTCGTTCAGCAGAGGTACTTCGAAACTTTGGGATACCCGCGCCCTTACTCACGTCAATCAGTTTCAGGTACCGCGCGATTTCGTCACAACCGTGCTAAAGACGAAGTTTTCGAATCAGCGTGATGAGGCTAAGGCTCAGGAAACAGCCGACGCCGTATCCCTGTTACGATTTGGATGGTTCGTCAAGATACTGCGAGGGAAGCATGCAGGGAAAACTGGGAGGGTTGTGTTCACCGAAACCAATCACGTTTGCATTATCGAAGATGTGACGAAGATTCAAGTGCGTCCGACATATTCGTTTCATGCTACGCGTTCACATCGTCTGATTTTACATCTTTTCTGATATAGCTACGTGCTCGGGCTGACAACGTCGAAGTCTACGGCGCCGTTCCAAAGCCTAAAGCGTTTGTCGAGCCAACTGAGGAAGATAGGGCGAGATGGAATGAGCGTCCTGTCAGGAGGAAAATCGTTCCTGAAGAACCGGGGAAATGTTACGTTAATCATTTCGCACTCGGTTTCGAAGGACAGGAGGTATACGTGTGGCGTGGGCCTTTCAAGGGAAAGATTGGAAAGGTCCTTCAAGTTAGCGGTCCAACGGCGAGACTCAGCTTTGACTCTGCATTTCAAGGCAGAGGGCTTGTGGATATTCCTACGGGATGTTTAGTAGCGTCCGTATTCGCACATTAAAGTCGACCATTCGTTGGCCTGACCCAACTGGTTTTACAGGGAATGTGCATGCACTCTCGCTCCCGATGTCGATCTCCCGTGGACTACCGAAGAGAAGTTGAAAATTCCCTCATTTTTCAAGCGGCCTTGCCGTCGCGGGAACACGCCACCGTCGTCCCTTAGAGGATATGAAATGTACCGCAATCCTGAGCCGTCAACCGCATTTCATGGTCAGTCAGAATTTTCTCCAATTTAAAATCTTGTGTTTCACTGGAGATTGTAGATCCTTCCGGTGAAGGGATGTGGATATTCCACGAAGGAGTGTCTCGTCACCGCACGAAATACAATCTCGTCGTAAAGATTGAATCGCATCGGGAGGCGGCCATTTCAGGGCTACGAGAAGGACGCGTTCTAGCAGATCCCAGTCCGTTAGTGAATCCCATTCGGTTAACGACTCCAACAACTGTCCTTGTCAGAGTCCCGGACAGGAGACATCGAACTCGAGTTGAATCTCTGCACGTTGCGTCTCTCCGTATGACTTCGAAGGTCAAAGAAAAGGGCTTGCATGTTATAGTCAAAGGAGACAAAGCTGGCATGCTCGTCGTCCATCTCAAGTCCGATGGACGTATGGCCCGTGTATTCGAGGCAGGGAAGCATCGGTCGACGGCGTTCTACATCGAAAAGCAGAGCCTGTGTGTAGCCGAGTAAATAATGTGAGTTCGTCCCTTTCACATCTTGACGTCGCAAGTTTTAAACCATAGTCACCCTAGGTACCATAGAAATCAAGAAAATGCATATGTAATTTATCCGCATCCGTGACAATCGAAGATATCTTTCTCGGAACTCGTGCAATGTTTCATCCTTCGGCTTGCGGCTTTCGCGCATGGCAAATGCTGCTTACGGTGACGATCTGGCTGCCTACCGGACCGTCGCCAGACAGCAAGGGCACCCCAAAGTCACTTATATGCGCGAGTCAAGCGACTCGTCTCTCGTTAGATTCCCCCCTCCATGACGACTCTCGACGCGGACGTCGATCTTACTATCCCAAGCACCCTTCGTAACAAGGACACCTTGAGGGACGTCCCCGTGGGTTGTCTTCCTATTCTCGCATCCGCCAACAGTATCGACCTGACAGTCGCAAAGGAGGTCATGAAGGAACGCGTTGAGGACCTTGCGGTGCAGGCTGGCATCCAGTTGGGCATGCGTGATGGCTCTTGCGGAGAAAAGCATATGCACACCACTGGCGTTATGCCGAACAAGGCTGGTCGTATTTGGATTTACGTGAGTAACTTCATCTTCTCTTTGCGACGTCGAAGTACTCATGTATTTGCAGTGTATGGCGGGTATTTGCCCCAAGCAGTGCATCTTCGCGGTCGACCCCGAGCTCCTCAAGGGATTTCGCCGCGACGCTACGACCATCACTCCACCGAAGGCCCCGCGCAGGCGTACCTCGCGTTCCCCCACTGAGAAGACGCGCAAGAAGAAGCAAGACGCAGTAGCTCAGGCTGCGAAGGTCAGCACGACCCGTCGCAAGTACTCGTCGAAGGATAAGGGCAAGAAGAAAGAAGCGGCGTCCTCGTTCACAGAGCCTCGCATGATGGCATTGTACGCTGGCGACACGGAGACGGAGTTGTCCGGGAACGCGAAGTCCAGAGACTCGTCTTTGCCTCCCTCCAGTGACGTCCACTTCCCAGACAGCCTTGTGACCGATAAAAGTGAGTGCTCGTGTTTGCGATTCCGTTATCATATCTAACCGATCATATTTACAGAAAAATCGGACTGGAGCGGCGGCGTTCCATTCAAGGTGAAGCTGGAATTCCCCCCTGACGATGACGACGAGGAGGACGACGATGTCGAAGAGAAAAGTGAGTACATGTTCGCATATCTAGCTAACGTCGCTAACGATGCATCAGTGGACGTAGGGAGCATGTCTATACGCGAGAAGCTCCCCGCCTTCAAACCTTTTGTTGCGAGCACGCCTGCAAGCAAGAAGAAGCAGGCCGGCACTTCTGCGACGGTCAAAGGTGACACTTCATTTCACTGACGTTGAGCACGACTGACACTTATTTTTAGTGGAGTCGGCCACTCGCAAGGCGAACGCCAAAGCCGCGGAGGGCGGCGACGAGAAGAAGAAATCGACCACTCCCGGCGTGAAGGTCGCTGTCGCGCACATTCCCAGGGATCCCAAGGCTGCGTCTGCTGCGAAGGTCAAAGGTAAGAAACGAGCTTGAATGTCACCCCCACCGACTGACCATTGGCTGCAGAGGAGCAGAGTGCTTCTGCTAGAGGCAAGAAGGTAGACGCAGGGAAGCCGTCGAAGCCCGCCTCAGCGACGAAGATCAAAGGTAGAATCTATTCTTACCTTTAGTGACGTTTGACTGACGAGTGTCTTATTAGACGAAGCAACATTGGGTTCGGCGGAGGACGCCCAGGTCACTGGCGTTCAATACAAGCTCGCGCTCTCGCGCAAGGCTACTCTCGCCTCCGCCGTCCCGAAGGGATGTGACGACGGTAACGGAATGCTCTTTGGGACGTACAAGGACGGGATCTTCACCCCTCGTAAGACGAAGCGGGTGCTCACACTTTCGGGCAGGAAACGCTACCACATGTCGCTGACTGGGAGTAGCGATGACGAGTCTAACTCGTCCGTCGAGAAGAAATTGAAGAAGAGTGGCGGCCGTGAGTTCGAACAAGGTAGTTCCATGGGGGGGCGCCGGGGAGGCAGCAGCGCAACGCGCCAAGGAGACAGGAGTGCGACGTGTCGTGGAGGTAGTAGCACGGTGAAACGGGGAGGGAGGGTCCAGGGAACGATACCGGATGATGCGAAAATAATCGAAATTTCTTCTGACGACGAGTAGTTAGACTTTCGATAGTAGTGAGCCGTGCACGCCGTGGAGAAAAAGTTCGGCGTAAAGTAGCAAGTAAAATTCGGCGTCAAAGTAGAGTTGGGCGTCGAGTAGGAGAGGTCCTTTTGTCATCTATGCAAAATTTCAGTGGCTCGCGTTTTTCGATGGCCTATGGCCAAAAAATCAATTTCATTGCATTAAAGAGGGACACAGAAAAAAGGAACAAAAAACAAATGGGGACGACCCCTGGGAGGGCTCGCGCATCGCGTTCGCCCTTCTCTCCTCGCCTCCAACTTGTTCAAAACCGTCACCGTCACCCTTTTCCAGTTGCCACCATCATTGCTTGAAGACAACACCCCTCGACAGGTGCGTAAGTTACCTATAGCTTTCGTCTTCGTATAAGTTCACTCACTTGCGTATTCACAGAATGCAGTCCAACAGAAATCGAAAGAGCAGCGGAGGGAAGAAGAAAACGCAACAGGACGACGACCTGGACAGGCGAGGACGGCCAGGTCGATTCAGCGACGCGCAGACGCGATGGCTTGCTGGCAGGAAAGGGGCATACAACAAGAAGATATCACCTTGCAACGGTGCTGAGGACGACGACCCAGACGTGAAGCAATGGGTCGATGGATCATGGAAAGACTTCAAAGCGGCGTTTCCAGACGATTTGGATGGGCCTGATGATAAACGGGGTGGCACTGAGAAGGTGAGCTTGTCGTCGCCTCCTGGTTTTCGACGTCTTATATGAAAACCTTCGCAGATGTTCAGGGAGCATTACAGAAATCGAAAGAATTACTTGAAGAGAAAGTTACGAACCGTAGGCGCCCCATCTGCTCTCCCGACCATCCTCACGGGTCGCGCGCCGACTGGCTACCACCTGTTCACTCAAGCTCACACCGAGGAGGTTACGAAGCTCGCCAAGGGAGGAGACGATGACGCGGAGGTGCCTGTCGGGACATACCAAACAATCATGGGGCAGAAGTGGCAATCCCTAACGAAAGAAGAGCGGAAGACGTGGAACGACACTGCGAAGACTGAGGCGTCGGTTCGTGCTCAGGGTGATGTATACAAGTGCGTTTCGAATCATCAGTGTTATTAGTAATCAGCTCACTAACGGTCGATGTAGGAATCAAGAATCCCTCCTTAAGGTCATCGGCGATTTACTACGCGGCTCTCAAGGGTTCGAAACCAAGCAAAGCGGCGACTCAGCCCACCTATTGATATCTACGTTCAGGGATAAGGATGGTGTTCTACAAAACCATGTGTAAGCGCGCTTCTTCTTGTCACACTCGCTTTTCATTCAGATGGGAAATTTTCAAGGATTACAATCGAGGGCACGCAAGTCGGGAAAGTCACATTGTCCGAGGTCGTTCATGAACTCAAGGCGGGTTTCATTAAAAATTGGGATGCGTATTGCGACGGCGCCATTCCGGACAGTAAGTGACGTTCTCGTATCATCTTCCCCCTCATACATTCTAATCTCGGGGTCTACATCAGCCATCGCGGACCTCCAAATGTCGAAAAATGCAAATGAGGCGCCGGCCGGCTCGCCTCCTCTCCTGCCAGACACAAAGGATGACGATGAAGAAGATAACATTACCCCAGCGGTTATCAGGACTTTACTATATGAATATTATAAGCAGTTATGGGGTAAGCCGAGTCCCGCGCCCATTCGTTGCGAACCCCCGTTCTGACTTCGTTCTTAGCGTTCTCGCAGGGCGATTCAAATAAGGACATGCCTTGGGATGATATAACAAAGAGCCCAGAGACTTTCATCGTCTCGTCTTACCTGCCGGCCGCCATCCCATTCCAAGATCCGCGCATCATCAACCGCAACCACCTCTTTCCTCTCCGAATTGCCATCCTCAACCATCAAGTTGATCTTCCGCTTGAACCATTCGTCCTTTTCGCAGACAAGTCACCAGAATGCAACATCCAACCTGAAGATATGGTGAACGAGGACGCTGGCGCCTCTGACGCGCTCGTTGGCAAACCGATTGAAGACGCTGTCGTACCCCGCCACACTCCTGATGTCGTACTAGCGCCACCTTCGACGTATGGTCACGAAGACAATCGAGGGACGGAGCAATCAGCAACCTCTAGAGGCACATCGCGCAGTCCGTCAGAGCTCGACAATGGTTCGGAACACGGTCTTATTGAAAACGATAGCGAGTCCGAGAACGGGGACAGGCGGATCGTGGATCCTATTCACGCTCAGTCGATGACCCCTTTCATGCCGCTGAAAGGTATTTGTTTCGAATCTGTGTCGTGTTTACATACTGATTCGCGTTCGCAGTCCCAGAACACGCTCCGGCTGACTCCCCTCCAGTGTTGGCTTCAAACAGGCCCGAGGACGCAGCTGAGGTGTCCCGCGCAGCTCAAGGGAAGTGCGCGAGTGAGAGCGGAGACACGAGCGAGTCGCATCAGCCTCACAGCGATTCCAATGACGCTTCGCGAAGCGGGGAGTGCGCGAGAGACGTCAGTACCGAAAATGCGGGAGTCAAAAGCTGCGCGAAGGATGTCGATCCCGACGGCTCAGTTCCCCAGGATCGCAGAGGTGCAGACGGCAGCGTTGAAGGATTGGAGAGGCGTTCACCTGAACTAGATCGCGAAGCGCATGAGCAGGACACCTCCGTCGACGGAAATGTGGAGGTCGAGGACTCGACCCAGGTGCGCGCTGGTAGCAAGAAACGGGTGCGGAATGCCAGTTCAAACAACGCGCGTAAGAATAAACGAACGCGAGAAGAAAGCCCGGCGACATCGACTTCAAAGGGTGCAGACACTGATGCCAATACGCCCCCCCCAAAGGCGAGACGTAAAGGTCGTCCGCCGAAAGCGAATAAAGGCTCATCGGACGCACCCTCCGAAGCTCCTCCGTCGTTCGACAATATGGCAAACGTGGCGAATGTCAGTCAGGGTAAACGGATTCGAAAGTACGTCCGCTTGCATCTAGCAGTTGACTCTCGCGTACTCACATTACCTCAGGAAGACGGAAAAGGCGTTGTATCTCGGCCACTAGACAGAAGAATTCGCGGTCACTCCTTCGCGATCGACAGACAACACGGAGGCCGCCATTTGTTCAAATATACCCGTTTATGTTTCACCGCTACATATTCCTTCCCGTCGTTCAATAGTTTGCGTCCTTTCCTTTGAGATCCCTCCTCGTTTCACTCGTTTGATTTCACCTGTCTCGTTCGCATTTACTCATGTTATCTTTTCCCATTCAGCATTTCAACTCCGTTGAAATGAGCGTAAAACATTTCAACGGAGTTGAAATGAGCGTAAAACATTTCAACGGAGTTGAAATGCTCGGTTCTCCTTTGTTGCCTTCGACTTCACTGCTGTTGAAACGGATTCAACGGTCTAATTCAACAACAGTGAGGCCTTTGAGTTCAACGTGTTGATGTTGAATTCACAGCGAGTTCAACACGTTGAACTCTTGCTTCGTTCGTTCGAGGGATTCAACGCGTTGAAATCGGCGAGTTCAACGCGTTGAAATCGGTGAGTTCGACTTGGTTGTTCGAGCAATTCAACCTGTTGAATTCGCGAGTTCGACACGCTATTTTTGACTTCAACGCGTTGAATTCCTGATGGCTGCGCGCTTTACCTTCTCCGTTCCACCTTTCAATACGTACGCATCGTTTAAATAAGTAGTTGAAATATGGCGTTGAAAGGCCATTCAACTCCCTCGTCTGTTCCTACTGTTGTTTAAATACATTGTCTGAATGGAATTGTTTAAATACTTTGCCCGTCTCTCAACGCAACTATTTAAAAGAAAATCGGTCCTGTCCCCGCAAGCTCGTCGTCGCAGTCTAGCTCCCAGCGACAGCTTCAGCATCGTTTCATTATTTGCTTCTTCAATTCAAGCTTCAACTGCGATGGAACATTAGTAACCATCGTATCGATTACGAGACAATAGTAGAGGTGCCGATGGCAAGACCGCTTCATCCAACAAGCGATTCAAAGTGCGCCAACGTCTCATCCAAGGTCTATCTCCGTCTTTCACTCCAACGCCTGGCTCGGGCTTCACAGCATCACGGCTACCGCTCGGAATCCACGATACGGCGCAAAAGATCTCGAGATTAAGCTCACGGCGAAGGCAAACACGTGTCCTTCTCCATCCTCCTTGGACCTCACGGCATTGACTTTTTCATCTTCAGAAGTATTATTTGTAGGTGCGCAAATCTCTCGTGTGCCTTCATGCTTCTCTTACTCTGGACTCTAGATCTATGAAATGGTGATGTTGAATACATTTCTTCGTCGCTGTTTGCGCTCTACGTCCTCCTTCCATTCCAAGTTACCATCGATTCCTCGATATCGAGCTCGTGCCGGTGAGTTTTCTCGATTTTCGTTTCAACGTATCTTCTCTGTATCTGATCCTTCTTTATATTTCAGTGAACTCTGACGGAACAGACGGTGTTTTGCTACCCAAAGAACACTCAATACTTTCGATATAGACCGTGCTCCACTCAAGAGGATGACGAATATCGTTCATCGCAAAGAAGGGAATGAATAATCGACTCGGAGATTCGGAACGGAGAAGGGAAATTGAGTGTCATCCCTGGGGCCAGGCTGGAGGTGCGCCTTACAGCTTTTCTTCTCATAGTCGAGCCTAAAAGATTTCCAGAATCATACGAATCGACGTCTAAAACGCCTCTTCACCGTCCGCGATCGTCAGCGACTTCGACGTCAAGTTATGCATCATTTCGACAATACACCAATAATGCCAACTTCGATTTAAATCATCAAGTGACATAGCCTCGTAGAGATGCTCGCTTTTCCCAGCTGTCCGTCCCAATCGTCGTTGGCTCCTATTTTGCTTTCAGCCCTTACTTGGCGGAAATTTTCAATGCTTCTTAGTAGGTTCTTACGTTCATGTCGCTCGAAGCTGTGAACCATCGAAGCTGTGAACCATAGATACCAGTTTCACAGCCTCTTTGTCGAGTAACACAGCCTGACGAATGGTGTCACATCGTCGTACGTCTCGCCGTAGCAAAGTACGTATCGCTCTAACGTTCAACAATTATCTCCGGGAATGAAATACTTCTCGCAATATTAATATTGCCATTTCGAATCTCGTTGCCGTATGCTACACGTTCGTACTGTCCCGTCATCGAGGTTCAACAGTTCCTATGTTGGTGAATTCCATAACGTGCAATTGCAGTGGTCCTCGAGACATCCACGCCCCCGGAAAGCGCCGCTCCAGATTTAATCTCGGGTTCGTACATAAAGAACTGCTCAAAATTAACTGATTGCAATTGTACCGCAGCCGCCTCGTATTCATAAGATCATCGCCTCGTTAATATGCAGAGGAATTAATTGAAAACACCTTGCGGTGTCCTCGTGTACTGTCGTAAGAAATCACACGAGTACGTCGATGTTCTTGCTATCACTCCCATCTTAGCTCTGAAAATAAAATTGCACGGCCTCTCTTCTTCCTACTTAAGAACGACGCAGGAGTCACTTCAACTCTCCCTTCGAAACGACCCCCCCCCTCGCTCGTAATCATGTCAAACTCCCAGCATAACGCTCTAGAAGGCACCCATACGTTCTCCTCTACCACTCACTCGACCGCGACTTCGCCGGATGTCGTAGGGCCAGGCCGTACTCTCGGTCTCCTATTCGATTGGTTGGGTAAAGGACTTGAGTCGTTCCTGAACAGACGAGCTTCTCAGCTCAATCTTGGACCTGAAGCGGTAGCACGCGATATTCGACGCATCCGCCGACACGAAGAAACATCAAGTTTGGTCCGATACGCTGCGCCATACGCACATCTCACACGCGCACAGGACAAGAAAATAAGAAAACTGTGCAAGATTCTTCTAAAATATACAAGGTCTGCATTTATAAATTTATGCAGTGCTTTTCGTGCATTAGCTGACTACAAAGTAGATCGCACATTCGATCTACACAGTTCAATGCTTTGAACGAAATTATGAAACTATCCATGGAAGATCGTATGGTACGCGATGCATTATTTCAGTTGAACGCCGGGTACCTGGTTCCAATTTACAAGGAAGTGGAGCTCTCCATCGCAATTTCCAAAGCAATACACTCTATCGAATATGCGGAAACTCACGAACTATGGTCCCGTTTTCAATTTCTACCGGATTTTCCTTGGAATCTCAGTTCTATTACACCAGAACATTTCAATTCGCTGAAAAACTCTTTGAGGTCAGCTTGAATTTTGTGAGACCATAAACAGGCTTACACACTCCAAACTATAGCAATCGTGATTCATCATTTTTAGCTGCTAGATATTTATCCGGGGTCATTAAGCAAGCTGTGGCTGACGAGGAATACATCCTCTCAGATCTTCTCGATCATTACTTTGATCTTACGGTCACTTCTCCCTATCTCATCGAATGGTCAAATGTCAACGCATGCGGAAACATGCCACGGCATTGGACTCATACAAATGAAAGTTGGCTTAGTCGTTCGGATATTATAGTGGAACTCATAAGGTTGGTTACTCAATTTTCTACCATTTACAAAAGCTGCAATTTACACATACGCACATGATCATCTCGTTCAAACGCAGAAATTCTCTGTATCTAAGAGATTTCTTCGAAGTGTTTCTGGTTGTGAAGGTGATAAAGTTCCGCACAAATGGCCCTGACGACGACGAGTGCGGAGAACCATTCTCCTTTGAAAAAGGCGGAGCTAAAGGCGTCAACACAATCGTCGTTCCGGCATTCAGGACATTTCTCTTGCTCAAAAAACTTCTGAAAACACTTACCGATTCCAATGACTATCTAACCCATCTGTCCTATATTGGTTCCCGAGATGGCCGGACTCAAAAGGCGATGAAAGATATTTTCATTGGAGACGAAATATTCCTCATTTTTATGTGCATTTGGGAGTACATAGAAACCGAAGGTCTTACAGGACAACAATGCCTTCTCATGCATGACAATCCGACTCAAATCCGTAATTCAAACGCGGAATGCAATTGTAATCACTTCGAGCATGCAGCCTCTCTGTTGGATTTCTACTGCAAGAGGTGAGTCTGTGATCACTTTCCTTTACTCTTGAGCGCTCTCTTTACTTACCCATCAAAAAAGCGATCAGGTGAAGCTTGAAGATCGAGCCCTCGCAATCTTCCTCAAAAAGTTAATATCCTCGGCAAGTCGATACTACAAGCTCACTTTGTGTCGCGAAATTGCACGGCCCCTATCTTTCTCAGAAATTCATGCTCCATACTGGGATCTTTTCGGTACTCAACTCGCGGACCACCGTTTCGGCAATTATTCAGAGGTGTTGTGGAGATTTCGCTCAAACGGGAAATATTTCTTTCTGGATGCTCAACTTCTTTACCGCCAAAAATCCTGCGTGCGTCGCACCTCACTCCTATCTGTGAAAGCAGAAAGTGAACTTCATATTAGATTTCGAATTTTTTACAAACTGAATGCATTGACCGAGTTGACGCTACAGTGCTGTCATGCGAAATGGTCACGTCATTTATGCGGCCCGATCTCAAGTCCCAGTTCAATTCAACATCACATTATCCCATTCTCGCATTCTATGACGATTCTGGAGTGCCTTTCTACCTCGTGTTCGCCTCTAGGTTCACTAAAGAGCGGGGTATGCGACACTTCTTTACGTCCGTAAAAGATGGGGATACAGTCGCAACATGGTACGACGAGATTGGAAGAGCCAATATCACAAGTGATTTTAAAGTCCTAGTTCTTCGACACGATCCAATCGACTTTCCGGTGGGACGCAATGATTTTCCGTGGGGATTTACTCAGCCTCGCACAGGATCGGTAGACCCCACTGGACCCATTTACTGGCTTCAGTACTTCCCGGAAAGGGATCCGGAGTTCTTTGATATCGGTTGCCGCGAACAGCGCGAGACCAACAAAATAATTCTGTCTCAGAATGGAGAAAGCGCGTTAGCAAAGAGTCCTTGGCTTCAAGATAGCAGCCCGTGCAGATGCTGGAGAGACTGCGACGAGGTCGAATCGTGCTCTTCTCAAGATCATATGGAGAGCGACGACGACGAACCGAATGTGTCCTCACTCGGGATTGATGCAGAGGAATATTACAACGAAGAGAACTCAGATTCTTCGTCAGATGAAGTTCCGGGCCCAAGGATGGACGGTCAGAGCTTCCCATGCTGGAACGAGGATTCAGAGATTCGGGAGAATATCACAGAGGATACGGAGAGAAGCGTCGAGGCGGAGGGAGGTTTTGATGCAAACCCAATACCCATAGAAAACATCTCGATCGAACGCCTTCAGCGGGTCGTTGAGGAACGCGATCTGGAGCTTGAGGAGAAGGACAAGGAGCTTGAGGAGAAGGATAAAGAGATTGCGCGGTTGCGGTTGATGCTCTCGAAGTGCGTAAACACTCTCCATCTTTTCCTTTTTCACAAGCGAGTTCACATATGCAGCCTCTAGAAACAATGATTGAAGAGTTGGAGATGCACTTCAAAGGTGGCGAAGGAAATTTGGATGGACCAATCTTTCGTTTCGTTTCGCCGCTTCGGACGAAGTTACAGATATCATGATCGTCGTTTTTGTTTGCATAGATGCGTGGATGAATATCTGTACCATAGCGTTCTTTCCCTGATTTATTGTATTGCAACAAGCTTCATCGGAATATCGATTGACGCACCGTATTTCGAAGTCTTCTGTAGATTGACAAACAGTCTTCACGTCACGCAAGATCGGGGTAGACGACCAAGTAAAAAGTGATGCCGCAGTGCAAGGAATGCTGTCGTCCATTTTCATCCGCCGTCGAAAAATCTCCGACTTCTGAAAGCGCACTTTCAAAGATTGATATACGCGGTCGGTACGGGTGACCTCACTCTATTTCGCAGTTGCATTACGTTCATCGGATAATTGACAGAAAAACTACATCTGGAAAACATTTCTTTAGTAAGGTGTCAAGATTCGAGAAGACAGATCGAAAGCGCACCTCGAATAATTCCGTCGCGAGAAACTCGTGCCCCCTTCAATGAGTAAGAACCACTTGTTCTCGTATTGTCTCGCGACGAAAGGTGCATGATTGACGATATGAAGCTTAGAGTTTATCTCAAAAATCGTCTTGAAGATCATACATCAGACCCGGAATCGATGACAACGCGTTAGTCGAAAGACAGTAGACCTTTTATTTACCAAGTCATTGTTAAAGTTTTACGCAATAATGTTACTTGACGCACCGAAAGACGAGGGAAACTCCCTTCGCACTTCTAACTCGTTTTTTTATTGACCAAAACGACGACAATCGTATCCCCGACTGGATGAACGTTTCGTAAGAGGAGAGAGCGGTAGAACCGGTCCTTCGACGAGCGATAGCATCGCACTTAGCGCAAGAACATGAGCTGTGATCTTTAAGCGCTCTCCGGTCGCCGTCAAAATCGAAGCGGTCTCAAAGAACAGAAATGCAGAGTCGAGACGCCCTGTTCTTGTCTGTTGAGATATAGCCGGGAGGATCAAGCGTCTTCAGCGGTGCGGTGGTCCAGCGAACATCTTTAATTGAGGTGTGCCGATCTAATCATCGATCTTCCCGTCAAGAGAAAAAGCTACCCGTCGAGAGATAAAGAGCTTATAACCAACTCGTATGTCGAGGTGGTTGTAAAGGAGAGGTGGATTGGGCGGAGATGCTGCCTTTGGGATTACGGTACGAAATTCTGGACGAAAATTTAGCTGACATTATTAAGAGCAGAGACTGTGAGACACACCAAATAGAATGCATTCGCATCGTCCATTCTCGTTCTCCAAATACCATTCGCTACGATCCATACGAGCCGTTCCGAAGTTTCACCACAGCTCAGTTCTCTTTTCTCCCTTCAAATGGCGTTGGAGGGTTTCAAGAAACAATGGCGAAGAAGACATTCCGTCGTTTGAAGCTCGACAACCTCGTCCTCTTCGCTCGCTGGAAGAAATCGAAGGATGGGTGATCATGGCTAGTAGCTTCTCTCGTTGCGTCGATGAGCGAGAAAGAGAGGATGGATGACGAGCAGCGGTTGACGGAGAGTAGAGAGATAGAGGCATCATTTCTCTCTTTGAAGCAAGCGGCGAGCAGAGAAGATCCAACAAGGCGCTTGAGAACTTGACGCCCTAACGCGAGCCTCTGAGATCCATCTTTCAAGTTAACGAGAGAGTTAGACGGCGATGAAGACAGAATGACTCGACACGTACCTCATGTCGCAACCTCGGCCGACGAAGACGGATTCGACTTCTTCTCATTGAATGTCCCTCCTCATTCCCATCCAAGCACTCCAAGCATCTCTTCTTCCTAATAGAGCTTCGAGTTCGATGATGAATGGCGACGACATCATGATCTGTCGTGTCTCGTCGTTGTCGCGCTGGCGGTGGTTTGCTTCAACGGGTCGCGGCGTAATCGTGTAGGATCTTTCACGCTCTTGACGACCCGTTTCGGTCTACAGGAATGAGGAAGACAAAGTGAGAGACTAAGACGAGAGTCTTGCTGATGACGCTAGCTTGAGGTCGTCGTTGGGGAGAGAGGACTGCGCGTGCCACGTGGCCACGCTTTCATCTTCACGACGACGACAGTCAGCAACCCAACGACAGCTCTCAATGACTCAAGGAACACTGGCATGCGTTTCGAAATCCATCGACAACGGTACTCAGTTGATATTATCATTGTCGCATTGATGCTCAAACTTGCAGGGCTAATCCTGGTCGACTTCCACGATTGCATCTGAAGTTACGAACTGGTCGACGTCGTCTAACCTCCAGCACGTCTCCGGCATCTTCAAACACACAGTTTCTCAACTCCTCAATACTATCTTCGAGATCTGAAATGCTAGCCTTCTTAATAATTCAGAGATTAGATGAGATGGCGAATCGGGCTTCTGGTGACGTTACTTCTTCACTCACCATTCGATTCAGTGCGCCAATCTCATCCTACCTTCGTCTTATACATTGACGCGGACGTCTGGTTCAATCTTCATGTCATCACGTCTACCAATCGAAACTCAGGAGTTATGAAAAATTTCCCAAGATTATATACGGGATTATTTTCGAAGCTGAACGCTTGTTTTTATTCCGTCCGCGCAGCCGTGCGTCTTACAGACTGAATCACGGCCTTGCTTCCTGCTCTTTCGTTAAGGGTGCGCAAAATCTCACTATCACTTCAATGCATTCTTACTCTAGACTTCAGATCTCAGAAACTTTGCCGTCAAATGTCCTCCTTCGACGATGTTTGCACTCTACTTCCTCCTTTCGATTTCATCCATCATCGCTTCCTCGGTATCGTGCTCGTGCCTGTGAGTTTCTTCGATCTCTATTTCAAGACACCACTGACTCTGTCTATCCATTATCTTAAAGTGAGATCTGTCAAGATATGGCGCTTTCGTTGAACCTTCTTCGAACGCGCAACGTCACTTCACTTCCAAGGAAGATGAATACTCGCAAACGAGAAACCACTTTCCCAATTCGAAAATACTAAATGGTGTATGAAAATAGCGCTCGTCTCTCGAGGTGCGGTCTTGAGATTTTCTCCTCAGTGCCGAGCCTAAAAAATAGCTCCTAGAATTGCGTTTTGTTCATCGTCTATCAAATCGAAATCTTTACTCACATCTTCACTCCTCTATCTTTAGTGCTAAACGACACCGCGACCATCAGCACTAGACATGTCGGGATGCACGGACAACATCACGACAAATCATCAATCCAAACTTCGACTCGCAGTTGTCGAAGCGATAACGGATCGCGGAAGAGGCACACTTCTCCAACCGTTCTTCCCAATCCTCGTTGACTCCTAATTCAACTCCAACCCTTACTTGGAAATCGGGTGCATCTCAATCGGATATCTGGAATCTGGATAACATCGCCTTTCTGCCATGGAACCCAGCCCGTCGAATGATATCGCATCGCCTTACCTCTGACGTTAGCAAAGTGCGTAAAAGTCTCACACGTATCTTCGTTGCGAGAAATGAATTCCGACTCATTCATCTTTTCATTCCGAGTCTCAAAATGATTCGCGACATCGTGCAGCCTTATCTCAAGCTTTGATAACTGCTTCGATAATGTTTGACTGCAGTGCTCCTCAAGGCTGCCACGCTTTTCTCAAATCACATCATGCAGCCCACGTTCCCGGTAAGCACCGTCTCATATTTAAACTCGGGTTCGTCAATTAAAAATTGCTCGGCGATGAATCGATCATAATTGGACCGCAGCCGCTGCAAATTCATAGGCTCAACGCCTCGCTAATACGCAGAGGAATCGGACACCTCTACCTTGCGCTGTCCTCGTGCATACGGCCTCTTCTCTCTATACTTAAGAACTACTGGGGAGCCGCGGCATCTCCGCCTTCGACACGCTCCCCGTTCTCTCGATATCATGTCTAACGACCAGCACAACGCTCTCAATCGCTTCGGCACATTTTCCTCATCCACTCGCTCGATGGCTACTTCACCGGATGTCGTTGGCCCCGGTCGCACTCTGGGTCTCCTCTTCGACTGGCTGGGCAAAGGGCTCGAGTCGTTCTTGAATAAAAGAGCGTCGCAGCTCAACCTCGGTCCTGAAGCGGTAGCACGCGACATCCGTCGCATCCGCCGTCACGAACAAACTTCACTTATGGCCCGGTACGCCGCGCCATACGCGCATCTTACAAAGGCGCGAGAGAAGCAAGTAAGGAAACTATGCGAGAAACTTTTGAAATACGTGAGGTTCGCAGTATTTTATTCATACCGAAAATGCATTGCTTTCATTAGTACTCATTGCAAACTAGATCGCACGTCCAATCTACACAATTAGAGGCCTTGTATGAAATCATGGAACTTTCCATGCAAGATCGAGTTGTCCGCGAGATACTATTGAATTTGGGCATCAAGCGCCTGATTCCCAACTTCAAGGAAACGGAGCTCGCCCTTGCAATGTCTAAGACGATATACTTTGTCGAAAACACTGAGATTCATGAGTTATGGGATCGCTTATATTTCTCGGGATACAGTCGCTATGGCTATTCAAGCGTAGAATCGGAGGACGTCAAATTGCTGAAAAAATTTCTAAGGTTAGTTTTCCGACCGTCAAGGCCTACAACGACTGACACACTCTTTAAACGAGTGATCCAAATTCGTCGTTTATAGTAGCCAGACACTTATCTAGATTGGAATCCGATTCTCATCCTGGGTATATAAACAATCTTTTGGCGCAATATTTCGACTTGACAGTCACTAATCCCGACATCATCGAATGGTCAAATCTCAATACAATCGGCTTCGGCTTAACGACATGGCCTTACATGAGCAACGTCCCTTACACTTATCGCCCTGATATCATAGAGAATCTCGTGAGGTTAGTACATCGATGTCCTTCCTCCGAAGTGGACTTAGTTGACGATCTTGCCGCATAATCCGTATGAAGAAGGTCTAAAAGCCTAATCAGATTCTTCGAGGGGGCTCTGAATGTGAGAGGGGTAAAGTTTCTCTCAATGGGCCCTGGAGACGGAACCGGAGAATCATTCTCCTTTACATGGAAAGAGGAGGAAGTTCCGGGCGCCAGTGTCTTTATGACCCCAAGTAGTACCGGTTTCAGGTTCTTCAAGGATGTTTTGGACACCCTTACCGGCTCCAAGGACTTTAAAGATCACATATCATTCCTCCGAAAAGAAAGCGGCCAAACTCAAAATGGAATGAAAATTATTCCTATCGGAAACGAGGTTCTCGTCATTGTCTCTTATATACTAAATCACGTACGAGAGGCAGGTTCTTCCGTCTGTGATAGAAGGCACCTTCCTCTTCACCAAGAACACAATTCATCCCAAAACCGATCTGCAGATGAGGACTACAGTATCGATCGCCTAAAGGTTGCGATTGAGCTTTTAGTCGCTTATTGTGGCGCGTGAGTCAATTTCATATTCTCTATTATCAGTTCATTTGATTTTGATACTCTCATGAATTTGAACAAAGAAAACAGGTGAAAGATCGGGCCCTCGCAGCTTTCTATATAAAGGCAATATCCGCCCTCGGTCGCTACTACAAATACGCTTTTCAGCACGCTCCGCATTATCATCTTTATTTTTCACAACAGTATTATTTTTGCGACTCGGATCACACGAATCTTATGCAGGATTTGTATTACAACAGAAGGCTCGACTTACTCCAAGGTGGAGTTAATATTCTGTGGAGAATACGCGCAAAGGGAAAACACTTCATCCTGCGATATGACTCGCCAGGGAGATATGGCTCGCCAAGGGGAATGAGGGGAAACTGTTGTGTGCGCTACCTTTTTATTCTCAATGTTGTCACTGAAAGTTTAATCTTACCTTTTTCTCAGATTCTGGACTTATGGAACGATCACGTTGACCGAATTGACGTTACGCTGATTCCGTTTGGAACTGCCATACCACTTGCACGTTCAGATCTCAGATCTCCATTCAACCTAACGTCTCATTATCCAATCTTGGCATTCTACGATGGATCCGGAGAGCCCCACTACCTTGCCTTTTTTTGCAAAGACGGGATCCATGGAAAACGATCACAATACATCTTTACAGCATTCAAAGAAGGAGATACAGCTGCAACCTGGTACGACGAGTTTGGGCGTGCCCATATCGCACAGGATTTTGAACCCGTTGTTCTCCGCAACGACCCGATTGACTTTCAGATCGGAAACGATATCTATTCTACGAGTGATCTACGACCTCGTGCGGGATCGCTAGATCACACCGGCCCCATTTACTGGCTTCAGTATTTCCCAAAGAGAGACCCAGAACTCTTTGAGGACATCGAATGTGAGATCCTACGTTGGATTAATGGCATGATCATGTCGCAGAACGGAGAAAGCGCAATAGAAAAGAGTCCTTGGCTTCGCGAAAGCATTCCGTGCAGGTCCTGGAAATGCCGCTGCAAAGTACCGAGCTCTTTTCAATACAGTTTTGGGAGAGACGACGACTCAGAACCGACTGTATCCCCACTCGGGAGCGAGGTCGAAGCATATTACAGCGAAGCGGAGTCGGAGTCCCCGCCGGATGAAATTATAGAGCCAAGCATGGATGGTCAAAATTACCCAAGCTTGAACAAGGATTTAGATACTTGGAAGGAAATCGCAGAAGATGCGGATAGAAATATCAGCGACGGGCCCCCAAATTCAAGCGAGGGATCTGGCATTTCGGAGAATTTCGCGGAGGATGATGAAGGGATGGTCGAAGCGGAGGAAGTGTTAGACGTAGGCCCAATACCTGGCGAAGAAACGAAGGAAGACCTTCGACGGACCATAGAGGAAAAGGACAAAGAGATCGCGATGCTTCGGGCGATGCTCTCGAAGTTCGTCATTAGCACCTTCATTTTTCTATTTTCTTCCGCGAGGAGCGCTAATATTTGTCTTCTAGAAACAGTGATGATGTGTAGCTCGACGACTTGTCGACGTTATGCAAAGGAACCGAAGTAGAGCATTAGACCCCTCTTCTACCGTTCAACGCGAAGGACAAGCTGCGGGGAGAGTGGGGTTTTTTTTGCTCATTTTGTGTGCGGGTGTATTTCAGTATTTATTTCTCTTCGAAGCGTCGCAACAAGACTCATCTTCTCTGAAGTTACGAACTATAGAATGTAATTTTGCATTGTACAAGGCATTGCCGGTCGAAATACTTCTACGTTTTCGGAACAAAGCCTTCGAATGCAATTTTGAGCCGACAGAGTAAAGAGCGAGCAAATCTCGAGAAGTGTGCTTACAAGCAAATTCTTTCCTCGTGTCGAGCACGGATTTCGTCTCTCCGCATTGCTTCGCGCAGCTCAGCGAGGTTGTTATAACGAGGATTTCTCTGAGCAAGCAACTTGGTCGAGGCTGTTCCAGGCGTAAGTCACGACGTCAATAATCCATTTGCTGAAATGAATCGAAAATGGCGTACTTACCCTCGATTGATTTGACGTGATCCGAGCTCTCCCTGCAACGAGACGATGTAGATCGCGTTTCAAAGCGCGTTTCTTGTACGCTTGAAGTTTCGCCCTTGAGCTGCTTCAGTCGCGCTGCCGCATCTATGAAGACGAACAGAATTATGATCTGCGCGATCTTCTCCTTAAATGACCTCAGGCTCTCTCTTCTTGCATGAAGCATTTCGAGGAGTATGAAGCCAAAGCCTGGATATTCGCTCGTCGGAAGAGGCATGGAAGATCGAGCGCCATCCACACCGAAGTGATGCCATAATCTTGCATTGAGGTACGTAATGTCGTCTCCTTGTTCACGTACGATTAGACGCGTAAAAAGGTGTTTGTCGTGGGTTCCTAAATTGACGAGTTCGAGAAAGGAGAAGAGAGCCTGAGAGAATGGAAGGAATGTCGGCCAGTTGTCCGTGCTCGCAATCCGACGACTAAGTACATCTCTTTGTGATGATTTCAGTTAAGATATAGAGGAAAGGGATTGTAGAACGCACCTCGCAGATTTTACTTTCGTACGAGCTCCTTCAATGACGAGAATCAACGATCTCTCCTTGCGACCTTGCGTGCTGCATGGCCGCTCCGTTCTTCGACACCGTCGGTAGTTATGACTTTTCCTCGTTCAAAATGGACAGCATCGTCATATTTGTTCGTTGCGAGATACTAGCAGCGCGAAGAATATAGCTCAGTCCGTCGCGATGGTGCAGAGAATGCTGTACGGAGGACAAAGGAGGGTTGGCGGGCTGGGCTTTACGCGCTTCTAGGTGACTGACTTGACGGGAGGAGTGATTCATACGAAGTGCTTCGCTGAGAAGCCTGAGATCGAGGTGAAAACAGCGCCTCTAAATCCAGATTTCAGAATAGGACGACGGCGACAGAATGGACGCGCACCTTTTGTCACAACTTCAGACCTTTCTGCCCTCTTCAAACATCTCTCTCCTTCCCATCAAAGTGTCTGAGGCTCTCCTCCGCCCTTTCAAGTTCGCAGTCCTTAAGTCCATGTGGATGTTGTCGTCGACGACCACCGTCCCGTCCTCTCATCGTCGCGCCGTTGGGGCAAACTTGGGAAGATCGCTCCGCGCCGGTACCAAATCCCCAAAGATCGACCATGCTCACGATGACGGATGCCATGCATACGCTTGCAGATTGCGAGGAATGTCGGAGAGGAGCCTGATGGTGTAGTTGTTGTCGAAAGACGTGCGTGGCGTCAAGCATCTGGCCACGCGTGACGCGACACGTGTCTTGACGATGACAACTTCAACTTCAACGACCAGCGACGGCGAAAACACTCATAGCCTACTGGATGCACTTTCAAGAGTATTTGGGAATAGACGCATTCTCTCCACTTCTCTATTCTGGCCAGCTCTCGTCGTTGTTGCGCCATCACCGACCGTCTCCTTGTCTCCTGCCTGCTTCAGAGTCAGTCATTTTCAGAGTCCCCATCCGAACATCTCGCACTTTTCTTGGGCTTTCTGAGAAAGAATATGGCATTCTAAAAGAGATCGGGCTTGATCAGCCGCCGTCACGATTGAATCAGACGAGCAATCTCTCGCCGGCTATCTCGCCCATCCCTAAGTCGTCCTCATCGCATAGCACTGGCAGGGGGAGACGTCAGTTCGTCGATGGCACAATCCGCAAGATGGAGGACACGACCACGACGAGGCACGAAGTGATCAAAATGGAGGGGTTCAAGGGGTCGGTTTGGGTGTGATGACGATATTCGCACTCAACGACGCAGGACGACGGACTTGAAGTTCATTGCTCGATGCAATTTAGGTGTGCTGTGACGAAGAGATGAAGGTTTGAAGGGTGATGGGGATGTAAAGAGATCGCAGAACGAGATATGAGTGGTGCGCACATTTTATCTGAAATTTATCTTGGCCTTTAGAACTGTCTTCGTTACAGACATCGGTCTACGGGTCCAGAACAGTCCTCGCCGCCTTTCGTCCCGTCCCAGCCCATCCTCCAGTGAAATCTCTTTTTGTGCGATTCTCAACTACCCTCCAGAACCTCTCATTCAAATCGCGTCGCACGACGGCGACAAAAACACTCAAAACCTTGCAGCATCTCACCCTGCCAACGGTGGTGGCGTGATCCAACTATCCAGCGTTGGCATCTGTGATACTCGCCGCGGGTCAGTCAATTCATCGCGCAACTATTTAATTACTAACTTGAAAGAAAATAAGATCATCCAGGTATCTACATGGCTTGGAGTTGAGACGAAATATACGTATAGTTCTCATGTAAAGGTGCGCACATCCCGCGTCGCACTTTCGTCATACGCCCTAAAACTCGCTTCCAGTGCGACTCATTTGCCTTCCCGCTTTCGAAGGTTCAGATAATTGCAATTGCTCCTTTTTCTCTCTCTGGCTCATCAATCACCCTCGTCGACGAGGACCCATTCCATCGGCGCTTGATATATCTCGAAGGCTCTCCACAGAAGGCACTTCGCATCCAGTCAGCTACGATGCGGAAGGACAGTTGCGGTCTCGAATGAGATGTCAGAAAACCATCGCTGGTGCGTCGCTCTTTGCCTCTTTGGAATTCATCTAATAATGTAGGCATCGTGTTTTACACTCGAAAGATCGACGTTCACGACTAGAAGCGTCAAAAACTCAAACAGCTTTCGTACGAACCTCGGCTCATTATCTTATTGTGTCGAAGCAGACCGTGATTGCAGGAAAGTTATTGGGAGAGAGAGAGATCTTCCCGATTGAGATCATATCAGCCAATCGACATTCTTGATGCTTGCTTTCTTGTGGGGAACACACTTTTTCGTACGTATTTCAAATATTTACGATATGAAGATTGCTAACTAGCAATCACCCGTCAGATCAAAACTGCAGGCGCCATCAATGGATGGAAATACAGTGAATTCGAAATTCGCCATCAACATGGAATTACAGATTGCAAATGATGCCATTGCCCATCGCATGAACTCTTTCAATCTTTCGCGCTTTCAAATCTGCCCCGGCGCCTAAGGTACGCCCCAAAGACTCGCATTATCCACGTATGTCCCTGATCACTACGGCATGAAGCAGATCTCTCTTCCTTTAATATCTTAAGAGATTCGCGAGGGGTTCCCGTCATCAGTAAGGCGTTTGCAAATTCATATTCGATTTTACATTTTGACATCGAATATCTTCAGCAGATGTATCAGCTACAGGGCGAACAATGGATTTGATACGAACATCGATATACGGGGGGCGTATATAAAGCGCAGACGTCGGAGTGCTTTCGGACGGGAAGAAACCACAGAGCATTTCTTACCGTTCTCAACTCACTACTGGGTATCCCTTCGTCCTAGTTCGGTTCTCAAACTTAACTTGTGCCCTACTCCCCAACTAGCCGAATGCGTGCCATGCGTCTCTTCTCTCCTCTACTTATTCTCGCTCCCGTCACCTTAGTGTATTCACTCCCTCCATTACCTCCCTCCAACGCTAGCGCCGTCAGCAACAACGACATATTCTCAAACCTCGTCGTTCACGAATCTCGCTCTGTCTTTCCTGATGGGTTCGTCAACTCAGGAGCCGCTTCCGCCTCTCAGGTCTTGAATCTCCGCATCGGGCTCGCTCAAGGCAACATGAGCGGCCTTGCGCGGAGGCATGAGGCTGTTAGCACGCCAGGAAGCGCAGAATACGGGAAACACTTGTCGAAAGAAGTGGTGAGCAATATATTCAATACTCTCTCCTTATTGCTGACGACATCGTGATGCGAAGGTCGAAGCGCACGTCAAACCAACGAACGAAACGACTGCTGCAGTTGAGGAATGGCTCGATGCAAAGGGCCTCAACGCATTCTCCGCATCTCCCGCAGGTGACTGGCTCGCACTCTTGATGACCGTCGCTCAAGCATCAACGCTCTTCGATGCCGAATTCTCCGTGTTTACGTACGAGAAGACGGGCGAGCAGCTTGTGCGTACACTAGCGTACTCGCTTCCTGCGGTGCTCTTAGGACATGTGGAGTTTGTCCATCCGATGACTTCGTTAGTTCAGATTTCTCGTATACGACTTCTTAATTTATGAACTCAACGCTTACGACCAGATTCGATATATCGTCTTCGTCAAAGCCTTCTGTATCTATGAGCTCCACTGCGGGGGTTAGCAACGTGACATCTCGTGCTATTCCTGCCTCGTGCACCAAATCTATCACACCCGCCTGCCTGCAGGCTCTGTACAGCATCCCGACAACGAAAGCGACCCAGCTTTCCAACTCCATCGGCGTCACCGGCTTCTCCAACGAATTCGCCAATCAAGATGACCTGACGATATTCCTCAAATCCCTGCGTTCTGACATCTCGTCTTCTACGTCTTCCAACATGACGTATGCTCGACGGCGGCAAGAACACGCAGACAAGGAGTGCCGCTGGCCCTCTCGCAAATTTAAATATGCAATATACCGTCGGAATCGCAACTGGTGTGCCTGCGACGCTCATCTCCGTCGGAGATGCTTCGATGGATGGATTTATGGATGTCGCTACATTCTTGCTCAGTCAGTCGAACCCTCCGCATGTCGTCACGACGTCGTACGGACAGAATGAGGGATCCATATCTCGCGCTGTCGCAACGTACGTATTATATGATTTCTTCTCGTCAAAATATTCACTTAATCTTCTCAATCTACAAGTAATCTCTGCAACGCGTACATGCAGCTCGGCGCACGCGGTATTACTGTCCTATTCTCTTCAGGCAACGGCGGCGTTGCTGGTGAATCCTCCGCTTCTTGTACTTCATTCGTACCCACGTTCCCGTCGACTTGTCCGTACGTCACCTCTGTCGGCGTGACTTCTATGACTACCGCAGGTCTCGAGACCGCAGCTTCCTTCTCTGCTGGTGGATTCTCCAACTACTTTGCGACTCCCTCGTACCAAACAAGCGCAGTATCGTCTTTCCTCGTCGAAAGCAGTAGCTTGGAAGAGGATATTGTCAGCAAATTTAATCGCAGCGGCCGAGCATTTCCGGACGTAGCGGCGCAGGGGCAAAATTTGGAATTCGTGCTTTACGGCGAGATGTGCAGCGCGACAACCTCCGGAAGTGCGACTCCCATTGTTGCGAGCGTGATCGCACTTCTGAACGATGAACTCATCGCGAACAGAAGGCCACCTCTTGGCTTCCTGAATCCTCTTCTCTACTCGCCGAGTTTTAGCGCTGCTTTCAACGACATTGTATCTGGTAAGAGAACTAAACCATTGGTAGTCGATCATTCTACTGATCTGCCTTGCAGGGAGTAACGCGGGATGTAACGCACAGGGCTTCACAGCACGGAAGGGCTGGGATCCTATCACAGGCCTTGGAACCCCCAATTTTGCAAAACTTCGCAACTCCATCGGATTATCGTAGCCCTTTATATCGTCTTCATTATTCGGAAACTCGAACATGCACATCACACATCTATTGTTGTCGTTACAATGATTTCTCATCGCAAACTAATATGCCGTAAGCTCTGAGCGGTGATGTTGTACCGAAATATTCACAATCGATGGGAATTCGAAAGCTATCGTGCCTTCATGCGTACGTTTTTTAGATATCCATATATCCTCCATCGTTCACATCTTCGCATCACCTAGCATCAGATTTGCATCAAATGTAAGTCAACAAAACACAGGTATGCATAGCCGCCTTTAATATGTTATAAGTTTGATTGACATCGCACATCTTGGAGAGGCTCCCACCATTGTCACTTAGCAATGCCCCAGAATCAAGATGCGGAACCTACGCCCTCTGACGCATTCTCCTCGACTGCTCACTCGACAACAACTGCACCAAATCTAGTTGGTCCCGGCCGCACGCTGGGCCTGTTCTTAGATTGGATGGGGAATCGGCTCGAATCTCTTCTCAATAATCGAGCAGCTCAACTAAATATGGGTCCCGAAGCCATCGCAGCCGACATCCGCCGTATACGTCGACATGAAGAAATGTCCATTTCAACGCGATACGCAGTTCCGTACGCGTATCTGACCAAATCGCAGGAGAAGAAGGTACACAAGCTATGCAAGAGTCTGCTCAAGCACGCGAGGTCAGTGTCTTGAACCGAATTTACCCCATTTTGCTCAGTGTATTATAACAGGTCACATGTTCGATCTACTCAGCTCAAGGCGTTGGAGGAGATCACGACGCTCGCAGTTGAAGATCGAGTCGTCCGAAATGCTCTGCTAAATTGCGACGTCGGACGCCTTGTCCCAAATTACAAGGAGCCAGATCTCTCCGTGGCGATATTGAAAGCAATAAGCTGTGTCGAAAATAGGGAAATTCACGAATTGTGGTCTCCCATGTTTGCTCTTGTCGAACATATTTCATTGGGAGGAGATCTTTCCATCCGCCGCGAGGACGTGGAATCTCTTCTTGGATCTCTCAAGAAATCATTGAGGTGCGTTCGAACAAAATGGGTGTCTATTATTGATAAATGCAGTATAATGATACTTGCATTGTAGCAATACGGAATCATCGTTTCTGGCTGCTAGATATCTTCTCCGGGTTGTACACCACGGCTCATATCTACGTAATTTATTCCCTGGTGAATTTCTTCTCCATGAACTCTGGGCTTATTACTTGGATTTATCCACTGTGTCTCCCGAGGCCGTTGAATGGACCAATGTCAACGATTGCGGAAGCATAATGTGCAAGGGCGACGATCGATTCTACCGGAAGGATGTTGTGGAATGCCTCATCGAGTGCGTCTCGAAACTTGTGTATTATCTTTGAGTGACTGATCTTACTGTAGAAAGTCCACGAATTTGCGAATATTCTTCGCACTGGCACTAGATGTCACCATGATCGAGTTTTGTTCGAAAAATCCTCTTACCGACATGGCGGAGCCGTTCACATTTACACAAGTTCTATTTCTACGCGCAAAATCAAGCGGATTTCGGAACGCAAAGAATAGCTTCGCAATTCCAAATTTTGCTTTCAGCTCCTTTCGACATTTTTTGAAATCGCTTACCGACTCCGAGGCGTATCTGTCTCATCTGACTTTCCTTCGAGGACAAGAACCCGAAATACAAAAGAAACTCAAGGATATCTTCATCGGCAACGAAGTACTCATCATCTTTCGCCGAATAGCCGACCACATAATAGAAGCAAATGGTATGCCGTACGTCAGCTGCCAGTGTCTTTCCTTGGGCGAGGGTTCAGCATTGAGTCGCAATTCCGATTGCCCTATCGATT
Source organism: Schizopora paradoxa (assembly GCA_001020605.1). Lineage (NCBI taxonomy): Eukaryota > Fungi > Basidiomycota > Agaricomycetes > Hymenochaetales > Schizoporaceae > Schizopora > Schizopora paradoxa. The sequence continues at coordinate 39,334 of KQ085984.1, forward strand.
GCCCAATGCGCGCGATAACAATTCTATCTTCCTATCAATCATTGTAAGTTCTTGAAAATCAAAATCAAAATGTATCCGCACCTTCCTTATGACTTCAAATTAGTGGAAATACGGAAGACCGTGCACTCGCGGCATTCTTGATCTCAGTGATTTTCTCGACCAATCGCTACTACAAGCTTGCTTTGTGCAATGCATCGAAAGGGCCACTGTGCTTCTCGCAACGCACTTTAAGCTGTGCATCGTCCCTCGTTCCTTGGCATAACAACTTTGGTTTCAAGTACCAAAGCATGTTTCGCGGAATTCTGTGGAGAATTCGCATGAAGGGTAAATACTACTTCATACCAAGCTTTGTCAGAATAATCAGCATCTTTTCACAAGCAACGTTATGCTCACGAAATCTTCAGAAAATTCCGAAGTGCTCGTACGATGTAGCGGCGGCTACTAAAGGACTGCCAAATCGTCACGGAGACATTGACCGGATCGACGCGACTCTGCTGAGAGACGATATCATCAAGTTGCTACCGGTCAACGAGAAGGCGCCATTCGACGCAACAGGACATTTCCCGATCACTGCGTTTCTGGACGACTCGAATGCGCCATTGTATGTCTCAATTGTCACCAAGGACGATGGGACGGAGATTTTCGCTACCGTCAAGGATGGCGATCCATATGCTGCATACCACGATGAACGTGGCGAAGTTCAGAGACATCTGATTTTCAGAGTCCTTGTATTGCGCCATGACCCCGTTGATTTCCCGCATAAAGAGATCGAGAAGGACTGTTTTATACCTCGCACTGGGGCGCTGGACCCCACCGGCCCCGTTTACTGGCTTCAATATTTCCCGAAAAAAGACATGGAATTCTTCGAGGATGTGGAGGAATATCTTCCACAGGACATAAAGGATTCCATTACCTCGCGTGAGGTAGGAATCCCAGCGATGAAGGACGAATTCCAAAAAGATTTTGAAATTACTTCGGAGGGCGGTAGTACTGAAATCCAGGAGCGACACATCGAAGGCTATCGATCTGGCGACTCGGATCAAAGCAAGAGGTATCCCCAAAACGCGTACCACTCACAAGCAACACGAGCGATCCCTTCATCGCATTTTCAGGGAGAAATGAAGGAGAATAGAGCGCTAGATACTCAAAGTGGACATTCAGAGGAATCTGGTGGACATTTTGAGAGTGTGCTAGAGGAATTCGACCCAATTTCGAGGATAAAGACTTTGGAGAAAAAGCTCTCGCGAGCTCAAGAGGCCATTGCGGAGCGTGACATAGAAATCGGAAAACTTCAATCGCTAATTACGATGTGCGTCTACCTTTCTCGTCCTATCAACGATTTACTCATATATTGTCTTCCTCTGATAGGGAAACATCAATCTAATCAGCTCGATAGCCAATATATATTCCTTTCGTTTCTCGAAGTGGTCTTTACTCTCAGAAATACGAATTTTTTGCTTCGGCGCGTACTAATCGATCCGCCAGGCGTGACTATGATAACGGTTCATGATGTTGGTGTATTTTATTATACCTTCTTTACCCCAATCTTGCATCCCTTAAACCAAACGGTCGTTAAATCTCTGTGTCTTCCCTTCCGCATCTAGGAGCTTTACGTCCTTCAACTGCAACTCGATAGTACCCTTCCGTTTCTTCACGACGACTCGCACCTTGCAAGTAATCCGACTCCCAATGTTATACGACACATTCAATTTCAAGTTTGCATTCAAGAGGAAAATATTCATGTCTTGGTACGCGGTGGTCATGTAGATAGGAATAGTTTCGCTGCGATCGGAGGTTAGAAACTACTCAGCAACTTGAAGAAAGAAAGAAAAGGAAGAAAAACAATGACTGACCTGTGAGCAAAAAACGCTTTGTCGCGGTTGTTAAGTAGGTACGAGCCCACATACTCGTCATGCACTGCTTGAAAGATCTGCGTAACGACCAACGCCTTCGGGATTTCGTTCCAGCCGTAATAGACTTTAGTAACTTGAATCATATCCTCTAGTCCTTTCGTGCACAAAATCTTCGCGTGCCCTTGAGCATTCCTTACGCAGTCCATTTAGCTGTCTCTCGATTTCACGAATTTGATTTAGACCTTCGAGATAGGAACCTTGGGGGAATTCTATGTTTTGAGCGCACGCAAAGTTGGCCTTGGAATTTACGTCGAATACAGAGCTCGCGCAATTATTGCGTATCCGCAAAGATAACACTGGTCCAAAAATTGACTTCAAAGTCGGCGCCGAAGAGGCATGGCAAAGCTTTCTCGTAAGACAAAAGGGCAGCTGAATTATTAAATGGCAAAAGCTGATATTCAATCGCCGCTCTCTAAAATGAGTAACGCGAACTTACTGTAAACCTCGCCTGATTTTGGAAAATAGATTACGAGCGCAGCCCTCGCTTCACTCTTGAGTCGCATGCATCTGAAGGCGTACGTAGAGCTATCAGCAACGTGCGTTATTAATTCCATTCAAGAAATAAGAGGTATTACATGAAAGAAAAGGCAAGGTTACAGAGAAGATTATATATGAAACGAGCGAAAGACATAAAATAATATGATATCAAAAATCAAGTTTGTAAAGGTTCACTCAGAGTGAACAGGGGACCATTTCTGTCGATTCGCTCGCGGGACAGGGCGAAGTGAAATCGAAACCGCCCGAATCCTTGTACAGCGCGCCAAACCACCCATGTTCCCTCCGCCCTCAGACTGCACCGCATGGTTCGAGAAGAGATTGCAACGGAGAGACGAGACGAGCGGCACTGCGCTTTGGTCGTACGTCGTCTTCGCGAGCTAGGCTCTTCGATTGAAGCGGAGTGAGAGGAGCCGGAGGGGCGGGTGGGTCAAATACGAAGATGCAGAAAACGACACTTTGTTGTACGGAAATAGAGATCCAGAAGACGAGATCCTGACGATGATCAGAGAAAATATCAGAGAAAACGAGAAAGAACTGAAATTAAATGAAATGATTAAAAGGTGAATTGGCCTGTGCAGAATGCGGCGAAGCGCCCTGCGACGAATGCGTTGAAGGAGGAGATCGCGCCGAGACGAGACGATGCGCATCACACGCACTATTTTACTCGTCGCCGTCATCATTGCACGATAAACACCACATCCAGGAGTGATCGCAGGGGAAGAGCAGTGTATTCAGACCAGCACCTCGCTAAGTATCGCATGTACGATTTTTCACAGTACGAAATCAAAGCCAACGACGGAAAGATGTCGCGTGATAGAGAAATTATAATAGAATCACTTCGAACACCTCGCCTACACAAACCACCCTCCGATTCCAATCAACGTTCAACATATGACACCGTAGACAGAACGCGACTCCTTGACGGTGGCTTACACCGTCGAAGTCGATTTCATCTACGGCTGAGTTTGAGAGCCATGGAGGGAATCGACGTTCATCGACACTTGAAGCTGGAGGTGAAATCGTCTTGGGTTGCTCACTACTCATCCAATACGCGTCATCGAAGCCTTGGACTTTGAAGCTCAAGTCTTCTAATCCGACGTCCGTGAAGCTCATCGTCATCCACCCCAACGTTCGCCGATCCCAGAAACTCGCCGTACGCCGTACACCATCGCGTTGATGAGGGGTGATATTTTCTGGAGAACGAGCTGAAGAGGACAGTCAGGCTATTGAGTCCAAGAGTATGGGAAGGGATGAAGAGGTATTTGGCGTCGTCTTTCATCGATGCTCCCGACCTGAACCATCTGCTGTTCAGATCGTTCGTACCCATCGCCCAACATCCGTCACCGCTCCCTCAAGCTCGGACACGGTTATCGCGATTGCATGCAGCAAATGAAAGCTATGGTTGCTGATCATTGAGGAGTTTGCATCGTGAAAGCGTCGAGGATGAGGTGCGTCGCAGCTTATCCTCTAGGGTCTCCTAGTTCTAACTTGTGCTTTACCCAGACAACAATCCCGATGGCATCGATGAAAACTAGCAATGTCAATCTCAATCTTGGGGTATACTGTTAGCCAGTATGAGACGGACAAATCTCCGTCGATCTCTCAGATCTCCCGTCGCAATCGCATCGCTCGAGGGGAGAGACAGCGGACGCACTCTCCTGCCTTTTTCGGAACACTTTCCCATCCGCCAAAAACGCGTCCACGCGCGTTTTCGCGCTAAGTCCACAAGTCGCACTGGGCTCGCGAACGACGTTCGACGTCCCCGACGGCCTCTCGAACAACCTTGAGGACCAAAAAGCGATCTACATAACGCTACAAACTATGCAACAACCTAAAAAAAAAAATAAATCACAATACGTCCACAGAAACGAACACGAGGCAAGCAAACGACACACAAAACAAAAAAATACGGAGTCCCCAGCCCTCTGAGCCAACAAACCAAGTCAATAACAAAATAGAAGAATAAAATCACGCATTAAAGCGACACCATAGACTCAAAAACCACGCACACACACTTTTGGTCCTCAAGGTTGTTCGAGAGGCCGTCGGGGACGTCGAACGTCGTTCGCGAGCCCAGTGCGACTTGTGGACTTAGCGCGAAAACGCGCGTGGACGCGTTTTTGGCGGATGGGAAAGTGTTCCGAAAAAGGCAGGAGAGTGCGTCCGCTGTCTCTCCCGCTCGAGGAAGCTCAGTACGTTCGCATTCAACCGTGTCCGCTCTTCTTTTCTCTCCTCCATTCCACTCCTCTCGCCAACTCCTCTTTTTCTCTCCAGCGCAAGCTGAAGCCCACGCAGACGCGTTACGCAGCCCTGGACGTGCGCTCCCCATCTGCCTTGACGTTAGATCGACAACCACAAAGAACGGACCGCGACGCTTCATACATGGCATAACTATCGCCAGTTGGAGCCCACTTTCTGTCCCGGTTCTTCGTTTGCTGTAAGATGGGAGCTAACCGTCCGTCACTCTGTCCGCTGCGTGTTCTCATTGATTTTCCTACTACCGTGTATCTTCCTTCTTCATTTTCGAAAGACCCTTTCGATCCTCCCACCTAATTTTCAAATCTCTGTCATTCGGCTCGGAGATACATAGCCATAGACAAAACGTTTCGCAAAGCAGGACCCCCCACCGCTAGGAACCCGTGGCGATGCGAGGTATCGACGGCGAATATAACTAACATTTTGCTATACTCCGTGTCGAATTTCTCTCATGTAAGTCACGAAGGTCCCTCGCGGTGGGGGTTTGACGAAGCGCTCGATCTATCATCCAATTGATCTCTCTTCCAAATGTACACGTCCAGCATCCGAAACTCCTCCCCCACCAACGCAGTCATGTCACCCATTGACCACCGCGAGGTCTCAAAAACGTCTTTTGCGCTATTACGTGCTGCCATTCGAACCTCGCGTGATCCCTTGATATGTCGCGTGGTTGGTGGGGGTCGGTGAGACGAAACGTGGACGTCTATAGTATTGTTCATCACACTTTATTCATTCTTTTAGTTCGTCGTTCGTCGTCTCTTCCTTCTGCTTTTCACGAATCTCTTATTATTGATTTTCGTCCCGATTGGCCCAGCTTTAAGCTGATAAATACGCGTTGCATTTGTAGGACATTCGAGGATACTGTTCGCTCTAGAACGATTGTACTAAATCCTATCCTTATGACATCGAATACATGTACTACTTGAAATGCTCTCAAACATAACTGTTTCGTATGAAACATAGTGTTATCTACATTATCGCGAGCACTGTTCTTGAGAAAGCGACCGATGAAAGAAAATACAAGTATGTGTTTGCAAAGAACGGTAAATTGCAGCGAGTCAACTCGTTCTTTTTCACAAGTCCCTTGCACTGCTCGGCCGTTCAAGCTACTAGTCCCGTGACTCGTCAATAAGATTTTTAGGCTCCTCCGTAGATCACTCTCATGAGGTATAAATCATCAAACATCAATCTGGAAGAGTCGTAATATTATATAGTATAAAACAACAATCAACATCTACGAGTAACCAATAGGTGCACTTCGATACTCTCGCGTTCAGTCCTATCCACGAATCACCAAGACGACACCCTCAACACAAGAGATCCTCAACAGTCTGATTACTAACATCGCCGTCCACAGAAGATAAATCGACTGCACGACTATTATTAGTATACATTTAATGGGCAAGGGGGATGAGGGTTTCGGAGCGAACTCGATATTGTCGACAAGGAAGAAGGAGAAAATGGATCAAATAAAGTATAAGGAAGAAAGGAAAGAGACGAAGAGCAATGTTGACTCCGCTCGAAAAATGTCGAAATCTGAAGTGAAATCTGGGACGATGGAAAGAAAAAAAAGTGAGCTGTTGTGCGTCGACGTACGCACACGCACCCTCCGCTCTCGGATTGCACAAGCCGGTTCGAGAAGAGATGGCCGCGAGAGGGGCGCTCTGGTCGTATGTCGACTTCGCGAGCCAGGCTCTTCGATTGGAGCCGAATGTGAGGAGTCGGAGGGATATGAGGGCTTGAGGACGAAGAAGTGTAGAAGGATAGTGAAGATAAACTGAAATCCAAACGAAGTAATATATTGCGGGGTTATGATTCGACCTGTGCGAAAAGCGTCAGAGTACCCTGCGATCCCTTTACAGGACTGTATTATCCATCGCGCCGAAACGAGACCGTGACGTTGCGCATCGCGCACTAGACTTCCTGTCGTCGTCGTCGTCCCTGCGCGATATACGCCATATCCAGGAGATCGCAGAGGGCTCGAGCCAGTACATGTACTTCACCAAATAGCGAGCGTACCATGACGAATCATCTACTAGCATGATACCAATACATCACCGGCAGGAAGATAAATATTGAAGAAATCAGAATAGAACCACACCGTGTACAATGCTCACATAACGACCCTCCAAGTCCTTTAGGCTACCACCATTCATCAGCAATCCGCAATGAGACGCGACACCTTGACGGTGCTTTACACGTTTGGCGTCGATCTCATTCATTGCTGAGTTTGAGGGTCATGATAGGAATCGGAGGGGTGGGATGTGAAGAGCGTGAAGACGGAGCAAGAAAAGTGGAATCACTCGCTGGATTTAATGCGATAAAGCGACCTGAGTTTGATAGAAAGGAGAAACCGAAACGAAGAAGAGAGAAACGGATACTACTTCGGGATAGAAATTTAAAATGGAGTAACTCAGGCTCGCTGCACGCGACTCGCTTGGCTTGAAGAAGAACCCTCCGTCCCTCAACTTCCAATTTATCCCCAACGAGAGAATGGCTTTGACGGCGGGATTTGTCACCGTAGTTGCCGAGAAAGACTTTCGAAGTGGGCGCTGAAAGGTCGAAGGTAACGGAGGGGTCGCACAAGAGCGCAGTGCAGTCGCGAGGAGAAGAGCGGAAAGAGAGCGATGGCATAGAAAGAAGGTGCGATAAGAGAAGATAACGCACCAAGGCTCATGAGTGAGGCGGCTGGATCATGGATGGTCTCGTCCGCTAATTTCTCTTGTAGGAATTCAAGATGACCGGCCGTCGTCCATCGATCCGGATTCGCGGCGTCGAGGATGGAGGGTGGCAATGGCCTGAAGCTCATCCTGTAGCACACCGTCGTCAGCTAGATAGACATTTAAAGTATTATCGCGCACCTCTTATACCAGTGGTTGGTTTCCGCTCCCTCCCTCCCAGAGGATCTCTTCGTCCGCCCCATCTCGGTGATCGTTCGATGCTAGATCTCCCGAATCTTCCGCTGCGATGATGGCAGTTCCAAGCTTCGGTGTCGACGATGACAGAGGACGATGAGCAATGACGGGCGAGGACTCCAGTGTCCACGCCTTCAATTCACGATCATCAGCCTCGACCGAAACACTCCAAGATGAACCACGCACCTCTGATGCCTCATGATTTCCAGCGACGAAGTCCTATCGAGCTTGTCATTCTTGCCGTCTCGCCGTCTCCCGATCCCATCTCCAACGACAACACATCAACGCAGGCTGTTGAAGGACGCTCGGAGACTCCAGAGATCCCGTTCGATCTCCTCGATCGTCAACAGATTTGACGACGGCGACGGACGCTGACAGAGGATTTAGAAGAAAGAACTCGGCGAGGGAGGAGGAAGTGCTGATGATGATGGAGGTCATGGTGAGAGGCATGCTGGCACCTGGCTGGCACGCTCGCTGCTGGGCACGCTGCCTCCTCGTTCCTTCTTCCGTTCCTTCTCCCTGACGCTCATCCTCAACATTCGTCGACACTTCGCTCGTAGGATTCTGGAATCCATTCTCTATCCATCGAATAGAAGCCTTCGAGGTCTTCAACTTTGGAATACAAGTTTCAAGTCCAACGTCCTCAAAGCTCATCCGGCATTTACCCCAACGCCCGTTGGCCATCGATCTCGAGTCTCCGACGGTCTCCACACTCGTGCTCGCCGATGGGTGACACTCTCATCGAGATAGAGAGGATGTTTATGATTCTGAGGTCGTACTTTATGACAGGAGGGAGTGAAGATGAGGTGCGTTGATTCTGCTCATTTCGTTCATCAACGAGCCTCATCTCTCTCTCTTCCTCAAGTTAAATCGCCCACACTCATCACCCGATCTCCCTTCAAAATCAAGTTCAAGCGTGAATCTCGTGTCTGAAATACCGCGATCGAGCGCGATCTCAACGATCTACCCAAATCTGTCTGGAGGTTTCTGCAGAACGCCGTCGAAGCGTCTTCGGATTCTTGCGTTTGGTGCGTCGTAATATCTATGTCTCCCCGTTCTCTCTTTCTTTCTTCTCTAGATCTCTCTAAATTTCACACCTCCTTACATATTACTCCATTACTGCAATCGAACGACGCGATAACCCCTCGCCTGACTGCCCCTCGACCTACATTCGGGACTCAGAGACATATTCTAGTAAGACACTGGCGGCTTATTTCTGTCATCTGAGGCCCTGTTCTGTATTAGTTTGAAGCTGGTGCGTCGGGCGAGGGCTTTTGGCGTGTTCACAACAAACTTCATCTTCCGTCTTTCGTTCTTATTATTTGGACACTCTTCCCCGCTTCTATTTCAACTTTAACTGATGTCGCATCGCGCTCTTCATTCTCTATTTATCATTTTATCACCAAACATATCTCGTCTTCCATCTCATAATGTGGCTCTTTCGTGCATACACCGGCCTTTCAACCCACCACATCGCTTGAGATGCTCACACCCATGTACCACGAGATATTGGTAGATTCGATCTTCGAATCTCAAGTGTCTACTCTCGCGGTGCGTGGATTTCTGAATCCAACTGAGCGGTGGAGCAAAGTCTGTGTCGCCGAGCCGCGCACTCTTACCTCGCTCGTTCGTAGATTAATATATTCGTTCTTTCTCGTTCACTTTTACGATTTCACTCTTCAATCATGCGTTCGACGATCTTCATCTTCCACTCTTCGTTTATCATGTTCTCTCGTTGCGTATCCGTACTCTCTCCTCCCTCCCTCCTGTTCGCTATCGAAGTGCACTCATAGTACCCTTTTACAAACTTCATTGAAGGACCAAGTTCTCTCAATGAAGATGAAGGGTTTTGGGTGGTCCCTCTTTTGGCGCACAGGAGGAATGGCGAAAGAGTATATAAACGACACACATCGCGTATTTCGAGTTGTACGTTATTCTAGCTATTCATACACTCGGATCGCGTCGTTTGATTTTATCACTTTCCCGAACAATTGGATAATATTGACGGTGTATTCCATACAGACATTCAGATACGATGTTTTCGATTCAAATTGTTCTCTACATTCACGTTTCGTATGTAGCAGCATGTAATCGCTTCACATCCTAATATATACATGCACGTTTGAAAACGACTGAATGGAGACTATGCTCTACATTTGAGAATCAGAAAAAGAACGAAGAAATAGTTTCGTAGTGTGGCGACGAACCCCGCCCGCACAAAATCACCCTCACCCCCCGGCTGCAAAGACACACCAGAACTACTTCCGATAAGTCGATAAGTCGGCATGCGGTACTTATCGATCATCATCAATAGTTATACAAGTTCATCTTTTTTGAGGGAGTGAGGGAGGTCCGAAGCGAGAACGAACGGTCATTGACGGCAGCGGTGAGGAAAAAGAAAATCGAAAGAAACCCCTCCCTGCGAATCACGCCAATGCACTCTTTCGCCGATCTCCCTCGTTATCGCACTCCATACAATCGCACCGGCCGACGGACGGGTCCTGCACTTCGTTGACGCCATCGTCACTGTCAGGCGATATATAACCATGAAGAGGAGGGGCATCGGAGAGAGGTTCTGGGGAATTGAAGTAGAGACTCTCGACGAGAGCACGAGTAAATGAGATAAAGTGTAGGATCTTGATCGAGTGAATTGAGTTATAGATAATGAATGGAAGCAAAAAATGAGAATGAAGCGCACATAGTAGAAAATCATTTAAATAGCACAATTAATTCTCTGTACATTTCCACCACGAATTCACCCTCCGATCCGAGGGGTTTTTCTGGCGCATCGCTCCGAGGCGAGATACGACGTCGTCATAATGGCGGCTTGCATCCACTTTCTGACGTCGACCTCATTCTCGGTCGAGTTTGCGAAAAACAACCGGTATCGGAGGGGAAATGTTTGGTGAGCACGGTCAGGAGCGAAAATAGTAAACTGGAGCGGGAGAGATGAAATAATTGCGGGCACTCTGGAAGAAGAGAAACACCGTCGGCGTCGATCTCGTCCGCGGTTGAGTTTGAGGGTAGAGATCGGAATCGGAGGGATGGGGTGTGAAGAGCGTGGAGACGGAGAAAGAAAAGTGGAATCGCTCGCAGAATTTAATGCGACAAAGCGACCTGAGTTTGATTGGAAGGAGAGACCGAAAGCTATAGAAAAGTAAACTTGCTGCATGCGATGCACTTACAGAACCCTCCGTCCCTCATCTCCAGATACATGCCACGCGGGAATGGATGACTTTGGCGCCGAAGTTTGTTTCGCGATGCCATATTTTCTTATCGTGGTCGCCGGTAAATTCCTCCGAGTATTGACGTGCTCAGAGCTTTGAGGGATCGGAGGGGATCGCACAGAAGCGCAGTGCAGCAGCAAGGAGAAGAATGGAAAGAGAGAGATGGATGGGTGGAGGGCAGAGAAAGAGAGGACGAGGCAAGAATGGACGCACCAGCACTCGCAAGGACTCTTTCGGAGCCAAGGGCGGGAAGAACGTCGTCGTCGATTGTCTTGCCGTTGTCCATCGACTCGGAATTGCGACGTCGAGGATTGCGAGGACGTGAAGCTCTCCTTAATGCGCGCTATCGTCAGCTAAGTCGGCACCTTAAAGTATGATCACGCACCTCCAGTACCAGTAACTTCTTCCCCACCATCGACAACCTTCCGCTGAACGATTGCGAACAATCGCGTTCATCTCCTCCTCATCTACCACGTCCGACGCTTCACCAGGGGATCTCCTCGTCCGTCTAGCCTCGATGAGCATTCGATGAGGCGATGATGAAGGTCCAAAAGCATCACGTTAGATCTCGAGGACAGACGCTGGTGGGCGATGACTGCACCTGTTCGATTTTCGCCAGCCTACGACTACTGGTTCACAGTTCAGGTATATAACGGACCTCTGACGGTTTTTAACTCCCAACAACGAGTTCTCGTTCAGCTTGCCTGCCATCTCGCGATCTCCTGAGATCATCTTCAAGTTGACGACAGCACGTCGACGCTGGGTGTTGAAGAACGCTCGAACACTCCAGCGATCCTGCTCGATCTTCTTGACTTTCCACAGATTTCTACGACGATGTCGGACGCTGGCAGAGGACGCAGAGAAGACGCGAGGGAAGAGAGGGAAGAAGACGAGCTGGCGATGATGCAAGTTGTGGTGAGATGCACGCTGGCACGCTCGCTGTCCACGTTGCCTCATCGTTCCTTCTTCCTGACATTCATCCTCGACATTCTTCGACACTTTGCTCTTAGGATTCTGGGAGCCATGTTCCGCTCATCGAATTCATTTCTTCAATTGCTTCAACTCTGGAACGCAAATCCAAGTCCATCGTTCGCGAATGTCGTCTGCCATCTTACCCAACGCTCGATGGCCGTCGATCACAAGTCTCCGACGCACGCCTTACGCGTACTCGTCGATGGGAGGCACTCTCGTCTGGAGAAAGAGCCATCGGGGATGTCTGAGATCTCAAGTCGTACGGCATGAAGGGAGGAGATGAAGATGAAGATGAGGTGCGTTGATTTGCTCATTTCGTTCATCAACGAGCCTCATCTCTCTCTCTTCCTCAAGTCAAATCGCCCACACTCATCACCCGATCTCTCTCAATGCCCCTTCAAAATCAAGTTCAAGCATGAATCTCGTATCTGAAATACCGCGATCGAGCGCGATCTTGACGATCTACCCAAATCTGTCTAGAGGTCTCTGCAGAACGCCGTCGAAGCGTCTTCGGATTCTGCGTTTGGTGCGTCGTAATATTATCTCATGTCTCCTCGTTCTACCTTTCTTTCTTCCCTCTCTAAACTTCATACCTCCTTACATATTACTCCATTACTGCAATCGAACGACACCATAACCCCTCGCCTGACTGCACCTCGACCTGCAGCCGGGGCTCAGACGCAAGAAATAGGCTGCCGGCTTGTTTCTGTCATCTGAGGCCCTTGTCTTTCTCACGGTAGTCGTGGTACAACGGGGGAGGGCATCCAGCGTGTTACGTTCATACCGAACTTCGTCTTCTCTCTCTCTCTATCTCATCATAATCTTAGTTTCCCAAATCTCCCCTTCCGGCGCTTGCTTCAGCGCGCTCTTTCTCCCTCAGAATCTTCGCACATTATCTTCTAGTCAATCATTTATTCTCGTCGGACTCATAACCGTTACGTTCGCGCGTACACTGGCCTTTCAACCCACCGCATCGGTTGAGATGCCCGCACCCATATACCGCGAGATATCGATAGAGTCGATCTTCGAACTCCAAATTTCTACTCTTGCGTTAAGTTGAGGATCGCTCAGCCGAGCGGTGGTAGCAAAACCTGTGTCCCCGAGCCGTACACTTTCACATCCCCCTTTTTTCATTCATCCGTTCATCCCTCTCATCCAGCTTCACGATTTCACTCCTTGTTCATCTGTTCGACGATCAACATCTTCCTCACTTCCAATATTACACCTTCGCGTATTGGTACTCCTTTTCCCTCTCTCCCTCCCTCCTTTCCGCCATCGTAGCTCACACGAACATACCCTTTCGCCAAAACCTTCATCGAAGAACTTCATTCTCTCAGTGAATGCAAAGGGTTCGTTTGTCGCGATTACGATGGCGCCGAGGAGGAATTGAGGGGCTGCGGGAGTACATGTACACATTACGCCTTTCGAAACTTCAAACGTCATTTCTTAGCTATTCGTACATTCGGATCGCAACGTTCGATCTTATATCATCCCCAAACAATTCGATAATATTGACGGTGTACTTCCTACAACAAGACGGTGTTGTGATACAATACTTCTCGATTCAAAATTGTTCTCTACATTCACGTTTCGTACTTATTTACATGTAATCACTTCACATTGTAAAACAACGAAATAAAAGACTACGCTTTACATTTGAGAATGAAAAAAAAGAACGAAGAAATGATTTTGTAGTGTGACGACGAACCCCGCGCGAAAGCACCCTCATCCCGGAAGATAGATGGTACATGAAATTACTTCCGATAAGAATTTTCAACACGGAGAGCGTGTAACTGATCAGTCATAGTTATAGTTCATCTCACTTGGAATTATGAGGGAGGTCTGAAGCGAGAGCGAAGGATCGTCGATGAAGATAGCAAGGGAAGTGTTCGAGGCGGTGAATAAGATATCAGGGACGAAAGAGAAGAAGGTAAACCTCTGTGCAGATTCCACCCGTACACTCATCCACCGATCTCTCCAGACCCGGAAGTAGAACGCTATCGCGTACAGATGGGACGAGGCGAATTTGAAGATGAATTTCGTCATCAGCATCGGTCGATATTTATAAACAAACGTGCCTGGAGGGAGATCGGTGGAGATGCTTTGGCGACTAGGAACAGAGATTTGAAACGAGAGCGCGAATAACTCGAATAACAGATAATGGATGCCACAAGGAAAAAGAATGAAATGTGCAAGTAGAAAACTTGAATCACAGAATTGTCTTCTGTAAATTCACCAGAACGGCTGTACCCTCCGAATCGGGTGGTCGTTACACGTCGCTCCGAGACGAGACGCGACGTCGTTGAGATGACAGATTGCATCCACTTTTTGACATCGACCTCAATCTCGGTCGAGTTTGCGTAAAACAATCGAGATCGGAGGGGATATGTTTGGTGAACGCAGTCAGGAACGAAAAGCGGAAATTGAAAGTGAGGAGACGAGATCGCTCGCGGGCAAACGTGGAGAAGAGATAAGACCAGGAAATAAAAGAGATCCAATAGTAATATTTATGAAAAAATGAAAGGACGAGAAGCAAGTCCTCTGTGCGACGCGCCGATAAGTTCCCTCCGATCCCAACTCCCTTCAGATTCCACGACTTATAATCCTGAGGAGCGAGAACAAAGATAATTATCATGCGCGTCTCGCGATTAATGTGCTTATAACTTTCGGAGAGCGAGATCGTGGGGAGCTGAAGAAGAATGCTTAAAGAAGAGTTGAGAGGGATGCTTGTGCGGATCGTTCGTATCCTACGATCTCGCTGTAAGCCAAGGTGAAGTGGGCAAATTTTTCAAAGGAAAGGAAAGGAAAGGGGAGAACAGTCAGAAGCGAAGAATTCTCTGTGCGTTATCATACGCATGCACTGATGCACATACATGTACACCCTCCCACTCTTTCGAAACACCATCAAGAAGGGGTTTCGCAGCGGCAAGACGATGATTCACCTCTTCTATCAGGTGCGTCGTTCCAAAACCAGAAGGAGGGTGTTTGAGACGGATTGCAGCGCAATCGCAGAGTTGGAAATAAGATGTGAAGTTTGTAGAGGTGGGAGATGATATGCTTCGCAGCGGAAAGAAAGAGGGAAAGAGAGGGGCGGGATGAGGTTGGGTGGACGCACCAATGCCCATCGACGACGAATGCCGTATTTCACAGAATCAGCCCATCTTCGAACGACAAGGAGAGAGAGACGCGATTTGAGCTGTCGATATGGACGAGATATAGCAGGATCGATGGGGATCGATCGCCGTCGTCGTCGAGGAGGAAAGTCCTTCATCATCACCGATTCGTCAGCGTAGGTCGACGAGTTCAGAGTCGTATTACACACCTCCAATGCCTTTCGACTCCCTCTCAGAGTGACCTTCATCTCATCGCCCTCCCCATCTCATATCTGATATCCCCTGGGTATACTTTGTCGTCGTCCGAAGAGCCCGTGAAGCTTTCGTTGGGGGGACAAGTGCTGCGAGGTGACGATGCATCATCCGATCCCAAAGTTCCGATTCTTCGATGTCGCTCATCGCACGTGGATCACTTCACGAAGACTTGCACAGCTGAATCGGTGAAGATTGCTGGTGATGAGAGTGGGTGCGCGTAGAGAGGAGAGAAGGAGTGAGCTGGTGATGGTGGACGTCGTGGAAGAGAGGCTTGCTGGCACGCCTGCTGACACGCGCGCCCTCCTCGTCCCTTTCCTCCTAACGCTCATCATCGATGGCCATCGACCACTCAACGTCTCATCCCCATCAAAAAATTTCAATTTGAAAGCTCAGCGACAGTAATATTCGACAGACCTTGTCGCCGACACTCTTCAAGCTCAAATTTGCCGCACTTCTCGCCAGCGCTCGACCACAGATCGCGAGCACGTCTCCCTCCACAGACCTCGATCGCGAGCGATCCGAGCGATGTAGCTCACCCAAGCTGATCATTCTCGTCTTTCACGACTGTTTCTTCCGTCGCTGATTTCGATCTGTCGAGATCATCGCGAACGACGCCGTGATGAGGTGCGTCATCTTCGAGCTCTGAATTTCTTCAACCATCGTTTCCTGCAATGCAGCATGTCGAACGTCGTTTATCCCCCATCCCACTGCGCTTCATCCTTCATAGCTTCAGCAGGATGTAGGAACTGAGGTGGTCGAATTCAATTCAGCGCTTTGTCTAATCCTTCCCTCAGGAAGAGTCTGGGGTTGGGGGTGCTCGTCACGCTCGCCTTTTCATTCGGGTTTTGGGAGAACTGTGTCTTTCATAATCTATTCCACCTTTTTTCTCGTTATTCTCTCTATCTTCTATCATTCTTCCTCGCAGCAACGAAATACCGAACATCTCTTTCGTCCCCCATCGTCCCGATGGTGGAGATGACGCGGATATCGACAGTGTATACACGTATAAAAGACGTTTCACATTGAAGACCGCTGGTAAGTAACCAAACAGAGCAAAACGACGGGGATGAATCCAAATCTAGTTGATGGACCGCTCGTCCATACGTCGATTCGTCCGTCCGTTTATATATTCGTCATTCCTCTTAGCCTCTTTTATTCCTACTCAAAGTCCGAACTTTCATGGAGCATCGTCTAATTTCTCTACCTTTTCAATCCATCACTTCGCCTCCTCTCCCCCACCGTGACGTGCTCACCAACACAACAAGACACCTGCCTTGGTCATACCAGGCGAAATGCATACCATCTTCCGGCGCTCGTTTTTTGGGTTCCAATCGAAACACGGTGGCGGTGTAAATGAACCGAAGCGAAGCCACCTTTCTCTCATTCACTCCGATGTCTCCTCCCCCTAGCGGCTACATCTATAAATCATAAATCCCTTTTCTTGACTATCTACTACCCGCAGATAGATTTGGATAGGTTTGGTTGAGAAAATTATAGTGTATGATGTTGACCATTGGGGGGTCACGATAATCGGATAATTGGAAGCGTGCTTCTCATTCCTCCTTAGAAATATGGGCTCGATCTACTTTCGTTTCTTCCTTACTTTCTTCACTTTCACTCGTTCACACCACACGTTAATTGCTCTAACATTAGCGCGTTCCTCCACCACGATGAGCCAAAGAGAACTGCGGATTACCGCTAGTGAATGCGTCACGAAGGTCGATACATATTTCGGGGCTCGCTTTGAAGCTTTCGATGTTTCGTCCGCACTGATGGTCTGCTCGCATTCACTTTACTAATTCCCTTTCTTCTCTCTTTCTAAGTTCCCTATCTTACATATCTCTTTTCTTTCTGACATAGGTTCAGAAGAAATCTCCGTGCGCTCAGTCATTGTCGCAGTCTCGTTTCCGCTTTCTGCGATTAGGATGCTGGCTTATTCTTCTTCTTGTGAAGGAATCTCGCTATGGCGGGATCAGAATTGAGGATCTGCAGTTCCTTTTATTACTTTGAGGTTCGATGTACCGTACACTGTGCGTACAAAGCTATCGACAATATTAATATAAAGCCTATGCACGAAGAGCGAAAAGGAGAGCATGAATTGACGTCGAAACCGCGCGTGAGGCAGATGAAAGAGAAATAACTGGGACGAGATTCTGTCCTTAGAACAAATATGTCACATTCGATTGACGATCACTCACTGTGACGGTCATCGCTTAGAATTACGTCAGCTTGAGACTTCGTGTAGCAAGGCGAGTTTCCAATAAAATTATTTGGTTCCTGATAGAATAAAAAGGTAGAATCAGATGCGACTGGAGGACAAACGAGAGGAGATGGTACGTACCGAAGATTAATAGATGAAGATGCGATGTACAGTAACAAAGGGTGAAGTGTTTGGAATAACTAGAAACGAAGAAGAAACAAAGGATCACAGATAAATTCTCTCCTCTGCAAACGAGCCCACCGGAGATTTACCACCTCTTTCCTCTACGAGGAATATCATCGGACCGAGACGAAGCGTTCATTACATGTATGTTCGCGTTCGCGTCGCTGTCATCATCGGCCGTATCTGTGGTGCCTCGAGGAGATGGAGGTGGATTTGCTCAGGACTCGGAGCAGAGCATAGGAAAGGTGAATGCGATACCAGTATGAGAAACGAAAAGAAATATTTGGAATATTGATAGACGAATAAAAAGAAGGTAAGAAACGTAGGCAAAGTCTCTCCCCTGTAAACGAGTCCACCGAAGCTCTATCACCTCCGCTTTCCACGAGAGTAATAACCGGCCAAGACGTAGCGCTCCTTAGGTTCGGGTCGCTGTCGTTGTCGGTCTATGTTTGGCTCCTCGAGGAGACGGAGGTGAATGTGCCGAAGGCTCGGGGTAGAGTATACGCGACTTTGGTGCGAATGAAATATGTTGATAGATATATTCAGAGCGAGAGCCTACATTATATACATGAAGAGAACAAGGTAGATAATGTAGATGAGAGAACAAGAGATAATTTACAAGACAAGAGCGACCCCGGAGTCGTCTGGAAGTGGGAAAAAAGGGTGACAAATATAAGTGACCGTATCCACAGCAATCATGCGAGTCGTCAAATAGAAAATCCGGAGGGTTCGGGCAAGTCGGGGTGCAGCAAAGAAAGTGAAATGGAACGACGTACGTGGGGAAGATAAGAAAGTGAATGATGAAGCTGCTGCATACGAAAAGGCGAGCGTAAAAATAAAGAATGAATAAGAGAAAACGGAGAACGAAGAACGAGTGAGCTTTAACCCCGCTAAAGATGTTGGCACGCACGCCCCTTCTCGCCTCGAGGAATACACATCAAAGAAATGATTGCGATGACGGTTGTCCCAATCAAGTGATCCCTTTGATAATTGGTGAAGCTCGAGCATCGGAGGGGGGCGTGGACAAGAGCGAGAGGAAGGTAAGTTTGTGAAATCACCGTCTCGAAGAAGTATAGAGAAATGAAGATCGACGTACGGGCTGCACGAATTGGAGATGGGAACTAGAATGATATTTTAGCAACGTTTCAGCCCCGTCAGCGTTCGCCCTCCACACAGGACACACAATGGAAGAGCCGAGGCAGTACAAGCACGCGAGGTTTTACAACCGCGAGCAAGTATCTGTCCTCAGCGTCTTGGTGCTCTAAAGGTGAGGGCGGACATGCATGTACGGGGTGAGGGAGATACGATGAAATCTGAAGATGATTGAAGAAGAGATTGGGAGCGAAGGCGTGAAGGAGAGAGGAGACGAACTTGAACAGAAGGCAGAATGCGAAGCGGAAGAAAGCAACGAGATGGGGAGGAATCGACGCACCTGTTGCTTCGCCAGCGATGAAGACCGTTAGAATGTCGATCCATCATGATTTGCATCGCCGACAGGACGCTTGGAGACCGTCATGGGACTAGATAGCGCGATGTAGGATTGTCAGCATGGATCAGCGCGTTCGAGTCGTATCACGCACATCAAAGCCCCAACATGTTTGACATCACCCTCCCATATCTGACGCTTTATTCTCTCTCTCTCCAGCTCCACACCTCCTGGAATTATCCTGGCCAACTCGATTGGCGTCGAAGTTGTCTTCAGAACATTGGTCTTTATGGACTTCGACGTGCGGACTCGGAGGTCCGCGCCTGGTGGTATACATCCCCAACGAGCCAAGAATTCGCTTTCGTCAATTGGCAACGAGACGATTCAGCGCAAAATGGAGTCAACGAAGATCCTGGACGATGAGTGCGATGGCTCCTTGATGGAAGAGGAGATGGATTGACGATGACCTCGAACTCCTCTTGAGGTCGTCCTCTAAACTTGAACGCTCAACGTCCGAAGTTCGAAGTTGCGCGATCTCATTCAGGTCGATTCGTTTCTTCCATAACTCGTCGTCCATTTTCATCAGAGCTGTACTCGACAACGATAGGAGACGCGGTGGTGGTTGAGAAGAAAGATGGAGGACACGATAGGAAATTTGCCGTGTCCACGCTGCTCGCCGCGTCCTAGCCTCGTTTCTTGCTCTCGACGTTCATCATCGACGCTCTTTGGCTCTATCGTCCTCGTTTCCGCCATTCCTTACTTAGCGCTACATATAAGCTGGCTCTCGTCAAAGCTTCTCACCAAACTCGTCTCAAGAAAGATTCATCTCGTTCGCTGCGCTCGCAAACTCGCACTGGCCAGCACGACCTTAACATCCTGAGCAACGTCGATCCCTCTCGATCCCGACGATCTTGCAAGATCTAGCCAGGAGACAACTGCAACTCGTCAAATTGAGAAACTCTGAGCTTCGATAAGGTGCATCGTGTCTTGATCGTCGGCTGCTTATCCGTCTTTGCAGAAGTCATCCACGCATCATCGTTCTCCCATACGTCCAAACGAGCCTCCGCCGCCCTCATCTTCAATGAAAACGACCCTCATTCAGACATCTAATGCGAGTACGACTCTGTATGAAGTCGCCCTAGTGTGTCGAGATCCGTGCTGATGGCGGGAGCACCGTAAGGAGAGGGTGCCAGGTTCGTCCACAAGCAGCTACGTTCTTCCTTTCCTTCTCTCCCTTTTCATCCTATCTCTACGTCTTCGTCGAATGAACCCACTGCACTCGTACAATAGAAGATCCTCCACCGTCGGATGCACCACATCGCGCTGCGAGACACGAGAGATCGGCGACGCGAATAAGCAACGCTATATCGTCTGTCGATCTGTTGAATCTTGCTTGCGTCACGATTGGCAGTTCCTGGCGGTGGAGGCAATATCGAAGTGATGCACAATTCGTCCGTCGTTTCATTCGAATCATCCTCCTTGACATTTCGCTTCGTTTCTCTTTCCTTTCTTTCGTTCACTAATAAGATTTGGTCTCCGCTTGTCCTCTCACCAGTCCCTCCTCTTAGACACGGAATCCATATAAATCAATGTGAATCTTCATCTCTCCAACGCTAGTTGCAGAAGTGAAAGATTATTGATGACAAAATTGGGTATCTCGGAGGAGGGTCCCGAGAGGCAGCTGTACGTCAAAATGCACATTCAAACTTTCATTCCGAGTCATTTCATCGTCCGTACACACTTCAAGCCTTCTGACCCATCGATGCGCCATTACCAGTTCATTCTCAACTCGAACACCTTCCCCTCTCTTCCCGACCGCGACGGGACTGCGCTCCACTGAACCTCTACCGCCAGTCCGCCGAGTGACTGTCTTATAGCGCATCGGCGGAGGTAGATGTTGTATGTTGTTCAGCTCCTCCGTTCGGAGTTGGGAGGTGAGGGGACCTGGGTGTTCTAACTTCGAAGCATGCATGCATGTTCGTGCGGATGCTGATGTTCGGATTTCACTTTTCTTTTCTAAGGTGCTGGGACTTATTCTAGCAGATTTTTCCTTTCGTTAAGAATTCTATTGAATTCATATACTACATGTACATGTACTTGATACCTCTATATGTGACGAAATACCGAAGAACTTGCGATGAAAATGAATAAGAACAATATCATTGTTGCTCGAGGATCAGTTTGATCTTCAAATTAGATACGAAATGAAAGAACGGGCGAACAGAAAAAGCAATAAAGACGACCGCTGGAACGCTCCTCACGAGCCGACAAATGATTCGCAAAATACAGACAGATAGAAAAGAAACAAATAGGGAAAAAGAAACGAATAGGGAAAAAGAACAACGAGAGAGTCACTACCTTGTCCGTGAAACGCTACAGGTCAATCGAACCTATGACAATCCCTCGGAATTCCCGAGGTAGGATCACATTCGAGATGCGGAATCCGTCAGGAATTGAAAGGGATATGAGGCGGACATTGCGCATGTAGCGTTACGTTGGAATTGCTCATCATCGTGAGATGATAGTGTTTTGAACGAGAAGAAGAGAAGAGGACATGAGCGAAGAGCGACAGCGATAGCACGCGTTGAATCGACTTTCGCACTTCTGCATTGGCCTCGTCAAAAGAGAGGAGGAGCGGCAGTGCCGCGCTCACACGAATCGCCTCGAAGCCCTCCGTCGAAACTTTCCAAACACTCCTATCGAGACACCCACGCGATCGCCCTCCGACGAGATCCGATTCTTGAGCATATTGTAAGGAAAAGAGACGTATGCGGAATATGAAGATATATTCGCATTACGCTCGATCTCTTCGGTCGCAGGAGAAGATCGGCCGTAAGGGTCGGCGTGGATGATCACGATGGCTGGAGGAGGGCAGAGGCAGAGTAGAGAGTTGGTTGAAGTATCATCTGTGAATAGCTTGTAAGAACAAGGTGTGAGGAAGAAGAAAAGAAAGGGAAAGTGAGCTTCGCTAGACTTAGACGGCGAGCAACCACGCCAATGCCGGAGCACCATGTCTCATCGAAGAGAAAATGAAAGAGATACAAAGAAATCATATTGTCTACGATTGCACTGGTGCAGGACGAGGGCGTGGAAGGAAGCCGCAGAGACAAGCAAGCCGAAGAGAGAAGTAAAGCGATGGGGATGAGATGGGCGTGAAGGAGAGATTTGAAGACAAATGCAAACAACTGAGATGTACGCACCCTCGGCGACGACGGCGACTACAGCTTGCTCCGTGTGCTCTTACGCCGATGACTTCTGATAAATTCCTGCGGAAAAAATGTCGGAGACGTATGTTGTCTATCCTCAACCGTCGCCCAGCCATCGGAAGATGATGAATTGTCGTTGTTGAATGTCGTGTATGATGAGGTCCTGAGGCCGAAATGACGTCGTCAGATAAGCCAAAACATTAAGATAGTATCACGTACCTCGACGTTCCCAATTCCACCCAATTCTTCCATCTTCCCTTTGCTTCATCTCATCGTCTCCTGAGGGGGATGTCGTTAGCCCGTATAACGACCTCAGAGCTTGAAGAACGCTCGTCGTCGTCGTCCAGTGCACGGTCGCATATCTCCAACCGTCGGACTTCACTTGTCAGTTTCAGATTTCAACGACGAGTGCCGTGCTCGACGGCGATGACAGACGATGGTGGAGGATATGGGCGCAATGAAGAGGAAAAGTCGTAGGCGATGATGGAGGTCGAAGGGAAAGAGGCTCGCTGAATCGCTCGCACGCGTGGACACGCGCTCTCCTCCTCTTCCTCCTGACGCTCAACATCATGGCTATTCCACCTCAACACTCAAGGCACTCATCTTCAATACCACCCAGAATATCTTATCGTCCAGCACTCTTTGGAGCCACCCTATCAAGTTCGGGCTCCTCGAATCGCTCTTAGGCAGGCAGCTTCCAGTTTCTTGTCGACGACGTTCAAAAGCGTCTCGCTAGCCAACGTTGATCGCGAGCGATCTGGAACGATCGAGCACAATCCGCCTTCGCTATAGCTTTCTGCTGATGCTGTTTGGCGTCGGACACTTTACTTCGCCCGGAAATCTTCTGTCGATGTGCGTCTTTCCTTCACTTTACCGGCTTCACTCTGTTGGCGTTTTCCTCCTCTCGATCTCGCTCCTGATGATCTCCAAATCCGAAGACCTCCTCCACAAGATACGCGCTGCTGGCTCTCGTCGAAGTCACGCTGTACTTGCCTTACCCCAGCGGGGTCTTCGGAACTCGTCAATTCGACAACGGACTCCGGGACGTCTGGTGCGTTCGTCCGAGTCATTCCCAGCTACGTCGATCCATTGACATTCTTTTTGCATGGCGCATTCTTTATTCCTTCGATGATGTTGAAGACACGAAGGTCCATTTGCACACGCGTATGCAAACTGCCCCACCGACTTAAAAATGAAGAAACAAATCGCGAGACATCGATGACAGCGCAGATGCTTCGATGCATCTGTTGAAGCTCGCGTCGAACTGTTCAGCATGATTAAGTCAGTGGGATACAGCGGTGCACGCTGCAGTAGTCTTTCTCTTCCATCCTATTGGTATTTCCGTTCCGTTCTTTTCCTTCCTTCTATTTATTTCCAATCACATTTTCGAATCTAATTTCTATCCTTTCCTACCTTCGGTAGGCTCATCCAATTCGGACATCCGAGTCGTCATCCATCCACCCTCCTGTCCGCCGAGAAAGGTTTCGGACATACCCTTCCTCCCAAATGCTCGCCCGGATCGCCTCGAGTGTCTGACAGGCGCAGCACCTTAAAGGTTTTCCGGCAGAATTCTTGATCGGTGGCCAGGAGGAGGGTACATTAAAGAAAACCATGATCTGAGTCTTCGCCCAGATATTTTTACTCGTTCGTTCGTTCGAGCGCATGTTCTTAAGCATTCGCGCACGACCTGATCTCTCACTTCCCCCACCAATACGACTTGATCAGAGACTGCGGACCGTCGACGCGAGACTGCTTCTCTTTTCAATGCAGTTAATTAGCGTCGAGGCCCGCTGAGCTGTTTTTTGAGATCCGTTAGTTGGTGGGGTTTACCTGAGATGCGCGAGTTGGTCTCATTATTTCACTCAAGCACCTCGTTTCTTCTTTTCATTTCCACTCAGTATAATTTCATCGCTATGATGAGTCCCCACCGCCTCACGCATCATTGCATTATCTTGCGAGAACACGGACGGAATACATGTTCATTGCGAAGCTTTATATCGCCCGTCGAAGCTCGCTGAACCATGACATTCGAGTGTGAGCGGTGGGGCTCTTTGATACTGCAATGTAAATTCGAGCGAATTATGCCGATCTTACGATACCAGCAATTTAAATTCAGAAAAACCTAACATTCATGTGCTCTTCAGATATTGTACACATTATTCACCGATCCTTCGAGCTTTACCTCGATACGGTAGAAGAGGTTGTATCTAAGTAATCTTAATTAGCACATGAGAATCTACGCCTGTGCGTAACCTGGTGATGCCTCCGAGTTCGATAATTAAGATAGACATTGAAGGTGAGATACACATTGACTCAAAGAGTGCAGAAATCAGCGCACCAGGGTATGAGGATATCGGTGAACAAAGTCAGCTCAGGTAAGGCGAGATGTTGGGAAACGGAAAGATGGGAAGGTCACATAGGTATTCATCGATCTTTGCCGTTGACCCGCGTTGCGGATGACGCGTTTCTGAATCGATCATCAGCAAGCCAACGAGTCGAAGTCACTGTAGTATCTTGTTACGCACCTGCGTCGATTTCTAAGTGACAGATTTCGACGACCTGTCCTGGTGAGTTTATAGTCGTCCGACATCAAATTTATTACGGCCTGATGACGGAACTTTGATCATCTTTATGTATGTAACCGACTCAAATGAAAGGAATTAGCGCAATGGAAGAGATGGCGGACAGTCGCGGACTTGAACTCGAGTTATTCATAATGATAAAAATTACCGAGAAATGAGTAATGAAAAGGCACAGTACACAGTACACCACCCATCACCACCTCATGTACACGGTAAATAAACCCCACCAACGATATCATCACAGATGGAAACAGAGGGCCTCGACGCTGGCGGACTGCAAAAGGAAATAAAATGCAGTCTCGCGTCGGCCCTTTGCAGTCTCAGATAGTATCGTAATAGTGGGGGTAGAAACCGGTCGGAGAGTCTGTTGATAGATGACAGATGAGGATAGACGGATGGAACAGCGAACAGATGAAGAAACAGAAATACGAACGAAGAGTAGTTCATGACTGTCCTCCATGCGCCGTCCTCCTGGACGCTTTTGGACGCCTCTATCTATGGACATAACCATTCACCTTTGTGCCGGTGGAATCTACGGGGCGATCCAAGCGAACATATAGGCAGATGGGTATGAATGGGACGTTCCTCGGCGGCAAGGAGGATGGAAGGACGAAAAAGCTTCGAACGACCGGGTTCGATAAGCGTAGCTTTGATGATGTTCCTGCGAAATAGCGAAGGAATGTAAAATAATCAGGAAGAATAAATTGAAGAAAGAAAGAAGATTGGAGGTAGGACACAAACATTTAAAGAGGCAGGATAGTGCGCTCCGTCTCGCCCCACCGCCTTGTAAGCAAGCTGCAGCCAAAGCGAGTAAACAAGAACAATCTCACATGTATACGTCAGAGGATACAGTTCTCAACGCCGTCGTCGAAGTCTCGCATTGTGCTTTGGCTCCTCAAGTCAGTGGGGGTTAGGGATAATCGCACGGCGCTCTAGCGTTTCTCAAATGAAAAAAATGAGAAGATTATTGCCCATTGCGCAAACACGAAACCGAAAGAAATGGAACACCCAAGACGAAAAGGCGAGCTTTGGAGACGAGAGCACTCACCGATAGCACGTCGAGGTAATCCAAGAACGACGTGATTTTCTGGAGGAGGAGAGTTGCGGTGGTGAGTAGAACAATTCATCGAAGGCGGTAAAATGAGGGAAGAACGCACTTCGACGGTAGATGTTAGGAGAATCAGAGTCTCCAGAGTCTCTCAGCACCATCGACCGGTTATAGAGAATTTAGATCGTGCTGGATCGCCCTCGATCGCTTGCGATCGATGTTCACCGATGCATTGCACTTGAACGTCGTTGAAGAAAGTCGCCTTAAAGCAATTTAAAAGCTTTGGATTTGATAGGTTGGCTGCGATAAGCGCCGGAAGAGATATGTCGCCCAGGATCAGTGAAATTTTCTGGATGGCATTGACGACGAGTTCTTCGAGCGTCGAGGTAGGATGACCATGATGATGAGCTTTAGGAGGAAGAGGCGAAGAGGCAGCGTGTCCACGCATTCGTGCGAGCCTCTTTCCTTCCGACTCCCATCATCGTCTGCGCCCCGTCCTCTCTCATCGTGCTCATCTCCTCCGCCATCGTATGACATCTCCATGAAGTACGTTATTCATCGATGAAGTTCACAATCGACAAGCAGAAACCGGCGGTTGGAGGTCTGCGATCGCGCAACATTGTTCATCAACTCGTCAAACAACGACATCGAGCGTTCTTCGTCGCGCAGAGGTCGACATCCAGCTCAGGAGACGTTTAGACGAATAAAGCTGCAGGGAAACGGTATATTCGCTTCGGGATAGGGAATACGAGGTGCGTGGTATTATCTGAACGTTTTGACGTATCTGACGTTGCTATGTAGAAGGGCGCGCTGCCCCAAACATCAGCATCTCGTCATCAACAACACCCAACTTCCTACTGCTGAGCGATTCACAAAGGTGGACAATCTAATTGTCAAAGCTTTATCCGTAGGACTGGAATGAAGGTTGTTGTTGAACGACGCACGCGGTATAAGCCATAGTCGTCGTCGCAGGTGCGTACATCGGCTCTCTGCTTTCGTCTTTTACTCTTCCATCCCATCTATATCTCATCCCCACTACTTTACTTTTATTTTCGGTTTACAAGCCCACACTTCATCCTTCCTCCATCGGTATGATCGCAGCTCTCGATCTGCGTCGATTCATCCACGTCATGTCTCCATCGTCAGCTCTTTGTCGTCTGTTTGGGCGGATGACCTTAGAATGGGTGTGGTCGTTTATTGGAGAAGTATAACAAAACTCCTCACTCATCTCTCCGTCTTACTCTCTTCTTCTGTCTTTCTTCTTCTTTAACTTCAATTCCAATTCCTTTCTTAACGTTTTTGACACCGTTGCCATAACCCCCTCCAAGCGATCTTGCCACCGGCCTTTAATGAGAAGGAGCGCGGCACCGTTGTCTTGTCAGTTTTCATTTATGAAATTATTCTGTTGGCTGGTCACATTGGAGGGCTCCGGGACGTGTGTTGATACAAGTTTTGGCTGACGCATACGACGTCACCTTCATTCTCTTCGAAACTCTCTTTCATCCAAACCATTACCTCTTTCGTTCTTGTTATCTGGCGAATGACGAGCCTTTCAAACTAGTTTCCGGGCGCGCACCTCCATTTCGTACTTCTTATCATCGCTTTCGCATACTAGTATTCCTGCGGCCGGAATGATCTCCTCCATCTTTTATCATCTTCTCTTTTAATTCAATTTTGACTCCATGAGCAACCCCGTCCGCTGACTTCATGCCCCCCACGATCTTCATCCTCATGCTCCATCCCTATATTATCCAAGAACAAAGACGGAGGACAAAAGTGCATATCGCTATCGCCTACGTTACGACTTCTCGGCTATAAGCATTGTGTGAGGATTATACCGTGGGGGTTTAGAATTCGGAAGGGAGGTCAACTGACTGCATCATGCATCACGTCGATGGTGTTTATTAATTCTTCGCGCGTGCGCATCCTTTTCTTCTCCATCACCTACTGTACGCAAACGCAAATGTCCTGTGCACCTCACGTCGACTTGCACCGATAAGGAGGATTTCTCCACGATCATTCCGTTATAGGCTTCTTGCTTCCTGCTTTCTTGATTTCGAACTACGTACATCCAAATTCATGTAATGTAATATTTTACTGGAGTAAATCGAATGTGGCCTATGTCGTCTGTGGTTACAAGTCATAACATGCATACTATCTCGACCCAAACTGTATGTGACATCGTGCTCGAACTCCCAAAATACAAGTTTCGAAAAATCAGGAGGAAAGATACAGAATCACCATCTGCCAATATGTGAGAAGAAATATCAGAATACACCCATTTATTTACACTCCCGCTGCGAAATACCTGGAGATGCAGGAAAACAGCGAGATATCGAATAAAGGAAGCTTTCCGATATATGCTGTCAAGATCTCGCAAAGGAGTCGCTATCCAAGGTGGTCGTATTGGGGGAGGCATACACGGCTTTCTCGGGTCGATGTTTAAATTCTTGAGAATATATAAATATAGTATGAGATATGCCATCTCACTGTACGAAGACACCTCTGCGGCGAGAGAGAGCATATTCCAAGCGATCCAAGGCCCTGAGAGAAGTTGAGTGAAATAAAGTATACATATGCGCACACGCCTTTACGACACGGCGACAAGCGGCATCCTCTCTGAGCCCTCCTCCTAACCACCAATGAAGTCATTCGTGAAACCGTGTACCCTTGCGGCGCAGTTATCTGGCGGAAGTATAGGTAAAGGGTGTATTATCCTGATTCCGAGGTGGTCAGGAGGAAGAGATATGGAAAGGATCGACGAAAGGACGATGCTGTGAGCAATGACGCAAAAGGTCCGATGGGTAAGGAAGAATAGAGTAAGAAAGAAAGAAAGAAGTGAAAGAGAAATCCGAGTGAGTAAAACGCACCTCCGAAACTTGAAATGCCTGGCAGTCAATTCCGCGAACAATTATAAAGAAGTAACGCGAGAAAGAAAGAAAAGAGTGTAAGTGAGCATGACCATCCGACACCCTCGCATACGGAGGATACCCACATCCCGGTATCAAGAGAACAAAGGATAATCAGACTTCTCGAATGCGAGGCCCGGTTGATCTCCCAAAGTGCGCGAGGGTGACGTTGCTCCGTTCCACTGGCGGCAAACTTGCAATGGAAGGAAGTAAAGAACGCGAAGAAGAAGGGAAATGTAATTAAAACGAAAAGGTAGCGATATTACACACCTCGACAGTGTACAGGATCCGTGTATGTTCTCAGCACCAGACTGCACCAACGACGGCAAGGAAAGACAGATCGAGCTCGATCTGCCTTGATCGCCTGCGATCGAAATGTGATTCGAACTGCGATTTTTCTTGTCGAGGGCGCTAGAGAATATTTGAAGATGCTGTTCCCTATGAGTTTGAAGAGCACTGAGGGAAAGACGAAGGCACAGCGAGCTTACATGTCGATAGCGTAGATGCCCCATCGAAGCTGCCCAAAGACCTCGGAAATGGATGGCCAGTGTGAGATCGCCCAAGATCGGCTTGAATTTCTGAGCGGCGTAGCATTCAAAATGTCGTGTGTCGAGGTACGATGGCCTTGAGGTGAGCGTCAGGAGGAAGGAACGAGGTTGCAGCGTGTCAACGGCGTGCCAGCGTGCAAGCAACGTCGTCCACGTCACCGCTTATTTCCCATCAACCGCCATCACCAGCTCTTCCTCCTCCTCTCATGTCGCAGACATCTCCTCTTGTCCACCATCGTTCACGAGTCTACGGATTTTTCGAAAGCGGTGGCTGGCAATAGTTGTGAAGCGATCTTCAGCGCTGTTCGGTGTACGGCAATACGATGGGCTGACGATGGAGATGACAGAACGTCGGAAGAGATGGCCTTGGACTGGGTTCGTAGTCGCCGAATGGATGAGGTCGGTGTTCAATGGTGTAGGATGTACTCGAAGTGCGTGATATAGTTTCAACGTCTTGGTCTATCTGACGTTTGAATTGTGAAGGACAGATCCCAAACCTCGTTATCGCTCATCTCTCGACCGTTAAACGACGGGAGAAGATCGGCGATCTCTTATTTGCGTCTCTCCCTCAACTGAATATGATTGAAAGAATCTACAGACGACGCTAAACTCATCGTCCCCGGTACGTACGCATAGTTCATACATCTATCTTGTCTTCAAATATCCCGTTTCGCTTTCCTTACCTCACTATATTACATGCCGACCCTCGTTCTTTGTTTGCTTCCAAGGCCTTCACCCTCTGATTACTTCTGCAACGGCACAATTAAGTTGTGCTTCCTAAATCATCTTTTCGTTGAAGGCTTGTGTAGGAGGAATCGAGGGATAGACTTGATCGTCCAACGCATATGCTCATTACGATCTCTCTTCCTCTTCTCTTCTCACCGAAGTCGTTTAAAATAAGATTATTCATTCATCATTCTACTTTCATTCACGCATGGCTCGGCGAGGAGCGTTTTCGTCCCGCTGATCCTCGTGACATGACATCCCTTTGAACCCTCCGACCGATGGCTCCACTCAACCAAAAAGATTTAAATTGGAGAAAATGACTTGTCGCTTCTCTTCATTCTCTCTCGGTTTCTTTTTCAATTTCTAATGGAGACATTCCGTCGGAGGATAATTATTGATGTTGTGGATGGCGATGTACATAAATTCTTCTCTGTTCTATTCCATTTTTTCATCCACTCTACCCTTGTTATTACGTTCAACGAACAGACATTCGAACATCTCCCATCGAAGCTCGCTCCCTCTCTGGCGAAGTCGAACTCGTTCAGTTCAAATGCGCACAGAGTTCCCTATCCACGCACGTCATCTGAATTTCTTTTCAACTCATATCTATGTCCAACACTCTCAACTTCCTGCCATTCGACAACCCCTCGCCATTCCCAAGGCAAGGCACCCGAGAACTCGGGGCGAAAGTGAGATTGTATCTCGCTCGCGTCACGACTTCTCGTGTCCAGACGGTCCCTGAATTGGGAAGGTGAAGGATTGGATTTCGGGAGATCAATTGCATCGTTGGAGTGGCATTTCGCATCTCATGATGCTTTTATTTTGCTTCTTTCCTTCTTTCTTTCTTCTTGGGTGGTGTTTCGGTAAGTTTTTTAATGATTTCCACACATTCTTTTTGTCAGAGTTCGATGCGTCGCATCTTGGTTTTCACATCGATGACTTTGGGTTAGACAGGTCGAGGCAAACCAAGTGTGTATATATAGTGTGTAATGCATCGAAACTTTGTACTTTTGTACTTCTCCTGTAATTAAATCGTGTTTGTTGTACGCCGACATTGCAAACTTCTCAATCTGTAACATGAATGTAGCCACAAGTTCTATAAACCAGTATAACAGGAGAGGGAAGGCGTGATTCTCCTCGAACAATGCTTTCACGCCCAACTATAATCTTCGAAGTCGATTTAACGCGCTCAGAAAAACGTATTGGCGCTGTATACGGTTCGGAACTCCTCACGGAGTCCAGGCTTAGAACGTACATTTGTCATAGTGAAGTCCTTAAGCATTTCGATGCTATCACCGTGTAGTACGTCCATCTTCCTCCGTCTCTCACTTGAGTAACTCGAACGGAAAGGAATATTCTTTCCTCCTTCGAATTCTTTCCTCCTATTTCCTTCTTTATCTTCGGAATTTGACGAACTTCGAACCTCGACAGTGAATCAGATCAATTAAGTCCGTGGTACAATAGCCTAATCCTTTGTGCACAGTTCAGGGGTCAGCCGATCCAGTGGATGCGGCTCGAGCTTAGCTTCTTTACGAGGCCAAATGACAGTCAACTACGCCGGATTCGGGGTGCGTTTGGGTCGGACCGTACGAATTTCATTTAGTTAGCAGATATGTAGGGTAAAAAGAGGGGCGAAACGAATGGCATGCATGCCATTCGTGAATCGTATCACATATAACCACTGAATCACCTCGTCCTTGTTCATGTCCGCAGTGCAGAATCATCGTTCGATTCAGTTCTTTCAACACTCTCGGAATCATAACATTCTAAAGAAATGCGCTCTATCAATGTTCAGGCTGGTTCTTTACATATTTTCGTAAAGTTATAGCGATAACATGAGATACGATGGAAGGTAGAGAAATGAGAAGGAAATGAAGCAAGGAATCGCGTCCTTCGAAAATTGATTGTCTTACCCAATCAGAACCTAGCGACGACGTCTATCTCTCATCATTCATTTCTTTCCGTCCCGTATATGTCCATGAGCCGCAACTTTCCACCTTACATAGAGGAGATACGAAAGACCATAAGCGGGAGTGGTGAGTTCAGGAAGCGATGTCGAGATAGACGACGGCAGTTGACTGAGGGCGGAAGAGAATTGTGGCGGGATACTAGCAGACGAAAGGACGATGAAGTACTGCATTGAAACTCGGAATGATGAGCATAGAGAGGACAAAGACATACATCCAAGTGAAGACGAGAAAGCAACTAATTGTGAACATGTCAGGCGCCCTCGCCCGAGGATGTCAACAAAGACAAAAGACTTCGAAGAGCTAACGGCGTAGCATCGCGTACGAGCGCCCTTGCTCGCTTCAGAGGTCTGAGGTGGTGAAATCCACGAGCGAGGGAGGCATGGAACAGTTCGAACGTAGCGTGCGTTCGGGAGAACGATAAGGAAGACATGCCAGCGATGACTGCGACGAAAGAGAAGTAAGAATGATGATCAAGATACGACGCGCCTTGTTTGACGCCAGAGTTCCTTGTACTTGCGAATGTCAATCGTCTCCAAGCCAGATTTTGCAAGATCGGCGAGATCGCGAGCGACAATGAGGCTCTGTGTTTTTTGCTCGCCAATGCCAGCTGCAGCTGTTGGATGCATCACAGCGGGCAAGACGAATCCTCTCGAGCTCGATGGTCTTGAAGTCGAGAGCGACGGCAGCTGGGATTCGGGATACAATGGCGAGAGTCGTTCTGAAGCTGAGCAGCGATAGCAAGGACGACAGAGTTGATGGAAGTTGATGATGAGCGTCGAGAGCAAGAAACGTGGTCAAGCACAGCGACCGCGTGTCCTCCAACGTTGTCGCGTGTTTCCCGTCACATCTTACGGTTTCTTACCTCAACCACCTCCTTTGCAATTCTCATCGAGCGCAATCGTCGTCAAGATGGTCTGTCTGTCAACAACAGAGAACGGGGTTGAACGACTAGAACGAGAACGCGCGTTGAGAGCTTTCTGATTCAGAACCTGCCGACCGACCGAGTTCATCGCCAGGTTCTCTCTTCTGCCATCCAAGAGTCATCGCGTTCATCTCATTTCTTGCGATCTAGGGCTTCCATCGGTCCCAAGCTACGTGAACGTGGATCACTAACGATCGACGAAATCGAACTGTTGGCACATTGGGGAAGCGCACCGTCAGGCGACGAACGGCTCGAACCTCCATCGTCAAACGTTGACGCCCCAACGACAGGTTCAGCACCGCACGAGTTGGACGTGGAGATGAAGAGCTGGTGAGAGCAAGGAAGGAGTCTCGTAGACGACGGACGGGGACTTTAGGTGCGTGATACGACTTGAACTCGCAGTTCTACGCTGATCATGACCATCTGTCCTTATCGCACGTTCCACAGTTCAGATTCGTGAGCGCGCTCATCCAAACGCTAGCCACTGCTTCAAATTCTCGCTGAACTTTCAACGAGGAGCTTTCATGGTCGGCATCTGCGTCGATGCAGCAACAGAGGTGCGCCGATCATTCTTTTCGATTCTACGTCCGTTGCTTTTGCTCCGTTGCTCTCCATATCCATTCACCTCGATGTCCTTTTCCCATACTTCTTTAACCCCGCCCTCACACGCTCGCCCTCTCCTTGCTCGGCACGTCGATCAAACACGAGAACGCAGAGACCGAATACCAGCTCAACGCACGCAGAACGCTGCGTGCTCGTATCATCTCGGCGTCAGTACGGGAAACGTTGCCTTGAGTCGGAGGGCGAGCTCTGTGGGGTAGGAGTGTCGTTTGGGAGCTCTTCATCTTTCCTTTCTCTCCCGTTCACGCATTTCGCGCTTTCCTCGTCATCTCTTTCAAATTCTTCGACCAACCAACAATTTCTTCCCTCTCCAGTCAGCCCTCTCCTCCGACCTCAAAGTTTGACTATAATCAGAGAGCACAAATGACGATCAGTCGAGCATATTCGCATCGCAATGACGTCTCTGTTATCATCTACCTCTTGAGACGGAGGGGTGCGCGTATTGACGCAATGCAGAGGGACATCTCACACTTTCTTCGTCCTTATCATCCTCTCGGTTCCAATTACGATCCACGCGTTATTTCGCTCTACGCGATACTTCTCTCATTCTACTTCCTTTTACTTCCCCGCCTCAACCCGACCCCGACCCTCGGATCTCCCTTTCGAGTGCCACAGAACTCGCCTGACGACGAGAACGATATGATGTCTGCACTATCGGCAGTGTTTCGTCTCAGCGCGATGTGAATTCGTCTCTCTGCAAGGGGACCGGAAGTTCAGAGGACATTGGTTGGCTCTATCTCTCGCAGTACAGAGAGAGAAGTTTTCATTCGCGTTCTCCTTTTCCTTCGCATTCTTCGCCTTCATTCTTCGCCTTTTGTTCTGCGGAACGACGGGCACGCGCACCGGCCACTCCCCTCCGATCTCCCTCGGGAGCCGTAAGAACTCGTATCACAACGGCGGCGTCACAAACATATAGACGTACGCACTTTGTCTTGATATGATATAAGGAAACCTGAGGGCAGTCGGAGGGCAGGTGGACTAGCTCACAATAAGCGGAAAGGCTTTGGGCGTTCTTCGATCTCTTCCTTCGCTTTGATCTGATATTAATACCTTTATCTCTCTCTGATTTCTCATCTTCCGTACAGTTTCGAATCTCGGACTGCGGGAATTCGCGGAATTCGATCATCTTTGGTACGAGCCATTTCATCGCTTTGTCTGTCGTATCTCACTTCGCTTCTCCCAGAAATCGAACGGTGGTACGACGAAGACAACCCAGGACTCTCGAAATATATGGAACCTTCCGACCCAGGACCGAGAAGGTGACGGATTATATGCGTCGACTTGGAAGGTGAAATATCATTTCTTAGCCTACTTCACTTTCCTCATCTCGCTACGATGTCGACGTCGATACAGCGCATTATGCGTCAAGTTAAGACTTTTATATTGACAGCGGTTGTATGTTACAAAGAACTTTGAAAACTTCAATATACAAGTGCTTGAAACCATTCCGTCGAGTGCCTGAAACGTTGGTTTCTCGAAGTACTAAACTAAAATTTCATCAAGAAAGAAAATTTTGACGCAGAGGTGAGTACGA
The DNA here is from genome assembly GCA_001020605.1 of Schizopora paradoxa. Classification (NCBI taxonomy): domain Eukaryota; kingdom Fungi; phylum Basidiomycota; class Agaricomycetes; order Hymenochaetales; family Schizoporaceae; genus Schizopora; species Schizopora paradoxa. Next base: position 74,358 of record KQ085984.1, read on the forward strand.
CGAAGGTAGAGAATGGGCGAACGAACATATAGATCGAGCGTCATGACCATATAACACACAAAGACACCGCTCGATGCCATGAAATAGAAATAGCGTTACACAAAAACAACGAAATCCGAACGTTCGACAGTACAGTTACGGCTCACCCCCACCGCGGACATAGTCAACATTAGAAATAAGCGATACACGAAAGGAATATCACACTCTTTGTGATACATATTCCTATGTTGCCTCGCTTTTTTCATCAACATACCGCAGTGGGGGAAGGCCCCGCTAAACTGTAAGCGAGCGATCTCGATGATTTCGAAAGGAAACGAAGGCAAGATCGAGATAAATGATATGTCTGACAAAAAACAATGCAAAGCAATCCATCGCTTATCTTATCCTCGTGACCTCCTACCCGCTCGGTCACGACTCCTAACACCATTTTCGAAACCAGGACAGAATAAATTTTCGGACGGCAAACACGCTAATTGACACTCGCATTGCGCGAATACCAGGGCGCGCCGGTCGCGATAAATGGTGAATGTTCGAACGTGGAGTGGGTAGGAGGAGGCGAGGATACGGGACGATGAGACGAGCGAGCAATAGACGAAGGAAGTGATGAATAGAAAGTGGGCGAAATTAGGCGTACACGATTCGCTTCACTTGCACCCCCAACCTTGTATCTCTCCCTCAAGGAAGCAAGCTCCCGCGGGCGGTACACATTGTTTCTTTCGTAAAAGCGCCACGGCTGTCTCGCGCTGTGTTGGAGAGGACACAACGGTGGGGGTGAGGAGTGAGCGATGACGCGAAGTTGGTAAAGAAAGAATTGCAGAAAGAAAACGAGGAGCGAGAGAAGTCCGGTCATGTACATGATCAAACTGTGCTGTAAGGAACATCAGAAAGAAAAGACGTATGAAACCTGAGGAAACGAAAGAGAGTTCGGAAGAAAGAAAGAAAGACAGTGCAAAATACAATGAAACGATCGATCCACGACGAAGCGACGGCTTCATTTCGACGCCAAGCGCCCGCATATAAAGAAAGATATGGAGAATGATGCGACAAAGGGGTGAGGTCGAAGAGAAGACGTTGAATCAAAGGAATCGGGAATGAACATGAGCAAGATACGACTCACCTAATCGAGGCGCAGCTTGCTGCGATGCCGGCAGATCGACGTCCTTGACGGTGCAAACCACCGCGTACGATGCGACCAAGCAGCTTGAGCGAACTGAATCGCTCAGATCGCTCGCGATCCGAGTCGATATCCAAGCGGATGAAGGTGTTGCAAGCCGTCGCGTGCAATGCGTGCCCGGAGAGGTTTGAGCTCGAGGTTGAGCTTGAAGAGCGATAGAGATGAGATCTGTAAGTTACTGCGTGAGTTTCATATTGATGGATCGTCATGAAGGACGATAGAGACGAGCTGTAAGGTCGTCTATGGTCGACGATGATGAGCGTCAGAAGGGAAGAGCGAGCAGGCCACGCCAACGCCGGCCAACGCATGTCCTTTTCAACGACGACCACCATCGACGGCTCGGAGTCTTCCTCTTGTCTCGACGCATCCTCGTCATCGAGCACCTATTCATCATGCTCATTGAACGCAGAATCTAAAACGAATGACGAGAGACATCGAAGTACGTAGCTTTGGAGTCGTGCAAGCCATACAGCGTTCGTGAGGTCGAACTTCCCGGGCCACTTCACCCTGACGACGACGACGTCGAGGTGAGGAGAGGACGAAAACGATGGGATCGTCGACTCTGAATAAGTTACTGGATGATGGGAAGCTTTCGTGAGGTGCGTAGTATGACTTCGATCTCATTGAGCTTTGCTGAAGAATGCAGCGTCGTCACGACTTCGGTACCATCACGATCAACGCCTCCGAGTCTTCGTCTCTCATCGTGTCCATGGCCTCTTCTCCGTCATTATCCACCATCGATAACGAGCGCAAGTCTCTTGAATGAAACTCAAAATTCGACGAAATCCTCTCTCCGAGTTTTAGGGATCGTACAACATCGGCCATCGAGCACTCTTCGACGTCCGACCTTATGGCGTCATAAGCCGACGACGGAGACGAATGCAAGAAGACGTATGATTCTGTCAACAGTATCAGATTGAACATGGAAAGAAGATAGAGCCGATAACGGGTGCGTTATAACACCACTGTCACTGTGACTTGAAGTCGTTGACCTGACGATGACTTCCAGACATTATCCCCCAACGTTCCTCTCTCATTCGTCAGACAATCACGAAGGTCCCTTCTCTCGCATGCCTTCCAACTCCTCACTCTCTTTCGACGCTATCAAATAGACATCCTTACTGCTGTCATCTACCGTACCCAACGTTCAACTCGCCTTAAGATCTCACCTTTCCAATTTTACCTCAATCCGTCACCAGAACCACCACCTTAAACCCAGACATCGCGACCGAAACAAACACATCGTAACGGATGCCGCCATTGACATCCGGCCGTTCGACCCGTTGACATTGTTGCTGGAAACACTGGTACGTCAAACACGTTCCTCTTGTTACGCTACTAGGCTATCTCTCCTCCCAGCGCCCCACATACGATTCCTATCAGCTCTGCGCATTCCAATTGCCATACCGTCGACAATTACATCTTCCGAAATCGTTCTCTCGACGAAATCGGAGGGAGGACGCATTCGACGCGATTCGAAGAGGGGAAACGCATTGCTTCTACTTCTCCCATCTTTCATTCCGGATTCGATTTTACTCCCGTTTACTTCTTTCTTTTTTCAGCTCTAAGCTTTCATCGCACTCCGATTACGATTACGCGCAGTCAAAAAAATAAAGCAATCGCGCGACGAGGCAAGCGTGCAATTTTTCTGCTGCTGCTCCGCCTCGTCTTGTGCTTGGACCAAAGCGAAGTGCACGAATTGGGATCGGAGGGAGTTTGCGTTAGAACTAATAGAAGTTTGCGGGGAGAAACTCAGAAACATCTCTATCGAACTCAACTTCTCGCCCTCTCTCCAACTCGATCTCCTCCGATTTTGATCTACCTGACAAACAAATTTGTCCGAAGGATCCTGGTGTATACTTAATGTATGTTTAACCCATTGATAATTGACTTGTATATAGTACTCGATGCCAATTACGGTGTTTGACTGTCCGAAGCGAGTGTATGCATCGTCGTCGTCTTCGTCGTACATCTCGTAAAATATGGAGGCACTGTGAGATTGTTATTGTCTTCACTACAATACAGATGAAAGCACGCTAGCTACTGTACCAGAAAATTGAAATAAAGTGTATTCTATTAGAGATGAACGAAGACGAGAAAAAAAGAACTTTTGAACAAACGGACGCCTACGCGACATCTCTCCCCAAAAATCAGAACGACGACACAGAAAGAGCATCGCCAGGCAATTTTTGCCCTTTGCAGCATGTATGTGATGGTGATGCGTTACAATGCGCCGGAATTCGGATTAGTGGGGGTAAGCTACGGGTATGCGGACATGTCGCTGGACCGATAACTTGGGATTATACTAGTAATCGAAGAGAAACGAGCAGCAAGAAAATCGAACGAACGAACGAAAGAAAACAATTGAAGAAATATTTTGAACGAGAATGAACGGCGGGAGAAATTGCTTCTCGTCCGAACCCACCGCCTGATGATTTGCTTCGGAATGCAAGACCTTTGGCGGACACCGACAGCATAAAGTGAGCTGTGATGTACGGTGAAAAGGTGATGTTTGTGTCACGATGCATCCATCAAGGCAGTGGGGGCGACGGAGAGGCGAACGTGCTGCAGTACTGAGAAAATATGGTGGAGGAGGGCAGAGAGGGTGAGAAGAGGTTGAATTTTAAAAAAAAATAAATCACTGAAACGAATAGATGAGAGAAGAATGAAATAAAGCAAAATGAGTAAACGATGAAGCGAAGTCGACTATATTCCCCATGGCCGAATGCTCTCCGGAAAAAAAGACAGGTAACAGCGAATGTCGACTGCCAACGCACAGATTTGCACGCTGCTTCGTTGTGTTTCGCTAAGACCGGGAGTTGAGCGATGGGGGACGCGTCGCTGTTTCATCGCTATGTTAGATGGAAACATATGCGAGTTACGAATGCGAGGTGACAGAGAACGAAATATTCGCGCAAGGAACATGAACGGAACAGATGAGCCGACGAACAAGCGAAGTCAAAACAAAAAAAAATGGGTAGGTGGTAAAATTGGAGTTACAGTTGACGAAACACGTCTCGAACACGCTGTGTCCCCCACCTCAACTTTGAATCATCGGTGAGGATCTCAGAAATATAATGGCATTGGCAATTTCTGACATTTGATTCTGAGGTCCAAGGGATTTGATAGGAGTTTCGTCGTCGGGTGGGGGGCTGTAAGCGATTCGTGCGTAGAGCGTGCGTTCGAGATGAGAATTGAAATTCGGGGAGTGGTTTTGAAAGGAAGGAAATGGGAAGAAAACGAGAAGGAAAGCAGATGGACGAGATGTGATTGAAGACGCACCTCATTTATGAGGCTCCTCGACAAGCTTATGCCGTAGATACCCAGATCGTGTCCAGATCGCGTCCGATCGCGTTAGATCGAAGTTGTTTGCGGTAGCACGAGAGGATGCTCGAGCTTATAGGAGAGGTAAGGCGAAAACTGGACGATGATCGCAGTGAAGACTCCTGCGAGTGACATGAAGAGACGATGAACGTTAACAGAAGAGACGCGCCGTCGCTCGAAAGAATACGCACTCTGCCATTCGCACCCCGCCAACCCATTGCATATCGGTATCTCTCCTTTTTATGCCCTTCGTCTTCGAAGATGGACGAGATTACCACCATCGATGCTTGGAAGGTGGCTACTTGAGCTAGCATGCCATCGACGCGCGTCCTGCGCTGACGCTCGTTATGCCACAGAGGATGAGCCTTGCGATTGTCAAGTTTTTGAGGCCTGGAAATTAAAGCTTTTGGAGAAAAGCATTGGACGGAGAGTGGTTCGAGCGTCGATGAGGATCGATGGTGGGTGTCAAGAGGAAGGAACGAGGAGGCAGCGTGTCGGACAGCGAGCGTGCGAGCATGCGTCTCTTCCACAACTCCCATCATCGCCAGCTCGCTCTCTTCCTCCTCTTGCTCACCCATTGAGTACATCTCCGCCGCTATTGTCTACCAGGCTACCCAAAATCAACAGCGACGAACAGCACGGAATAGGCTCACGCGTTCCTTTGACGTCGATAGTCGAGAGATGTCGCGATTGCAACGAATGACCTTGGAGATGGCGAGATAGTGACGAGACGGCGAAAGCGATGAGCGGAATGAAAAGTCATCGAGGTCTTATAGGTGCGTTATGCGAGCTGGTAACTGGTCTGAGCTGACGATGGTGTCTCTTAAGACTCGAAGTGCTCGACCTCGGGCGCTCTAGCGCTGGCATGTCGCCATCACCCACCATCGTCGAAACCGAATGCAAGCTTTTGGGGCTGTCGTCACCGTACAGGATGCCTCGAAGACCTCTCTCTTCGAACGAACTGAGAGATTTGAAGCTTCGAGTCGATCTTCAGGCGTGCACTTGCGGACGTCAAGCAGTGAACGGAGGTCCGCCCATCGTCGACGTTCACGGGCATCAATCAACTCTCCAGCTCGTTCATGGAACTTGAAGCTCTTCGAGACGTTCGTCACGAAATACTTCCTCGCCGCCATCGCCTTCAGCTTCAGAGGCTCGTCCACGATCCTCTCTAAACGGGTGACCCCCACGCCATGTGCACGCACGTCGAGGAATCGCGATCTTGTCAGGATGACGAATCATCGGGGATTGTTGAGATCTCAGTTAGTAGGTGACGATGGAAGGTGACGAGGTGCGTCGTTCTTTCTGAGCGTCGTCAGGTCTCTTACATCGATGGCTCATCACCTCTCCAGGTCCGAGGTTGCATCTTCTGAAGATCCGTCACCCAGCACACCCGCCCAACACTTCTACAAGCTCTTTTCATGCACCATCGCTCCCTTTCATCCTGAGATACACTGCGATACACCGATCATTGCCGCTCTCGACATGTCTCTCAGATCTGTCCAAGGCTTCGCGCGTCGTTCGGCAGACATTCACAAGGTACGTCGTGCGTTGCTTTTCGTCATTTATATTTCCCTTCCTTCCTTCCCTTTCCATTTCTCTCTCAAACTCCCCACTCTCCGTGCCTTCGACTGTCCCCTCACCCAAGATGCATCATCGACCTCCAGAAAATCAGACGCAAGAAACATGGAGTGAACTCTGGCGTCTGAAGCTCCATATCGGGTGTATCGGTTCAGGTGAGGGTACTTGGAGCGTTCACAGAAAACTTCTTCTTTACTTCCCTCTTTATTTCCTTTCTCCTTCCTTTCTTCGAGATCAAAACCTCTTCTTAACGGAGTTAAATCCTCGTGATACCACTTCATTCGTACCAACACCCGCCTTTCAGCCCACCGCATTCATTGAGACCTGCGTTAATCGCGAGGCATCGACAACATTGGCTTTAACTCGTAAAATTCCAATTCTACCAAATCTCGCATGCAGATCCACAGGTCATTCGAAAGCGGTGGAAAGAAAAGACGTGTGTCTGTCCACTCGAGTCGTACATTGTCGTATGTTCTCTATCTTCTCATGCGTTCGCTCTTCGCTTCGCTTCTCCGATTTTCGATCTCTAACTCTTCTTCGTTTGTCGACCTCCGTCCCCTGCTCTACCCAAATAATTCATCCTTTCATCATCCATCCCCTCTCTATTCCATGTTGTCCTCGCCTCTATCTCTCCTGTCCGTCAGTGGAGCTTGTCGCAAACCCTTCCATCGATAGCACCGCTTCGAGAATTCGTGAGCGGAGCGGTAGTGAAGGTTGTCTCTGGTGCATAGCGGCGCTCGGGAGGAACGGTTACAGAACGATGTGGTTCATCATAATTATCGGTTCGCATCGAATCGTGTTTTCCAAGTCTCGCTTTCATTTCATTCAGCTTGTGTTGCGTCTTCGGTTGCCGCTTCGATCGCCCTTTTATACCTTTCGATTTGCGTGACGAGAGATGAGACAATTCATCGTGTAGTGGTATTGCGTATAATTTGGTATAATTGCATTGAATTGAATTTCGAATACAACATTTTGGGTATTTATAACGAATTACATTACATGCGAGATGATGGAGAAAGAGAAGAAGATATATATCGAAAGAATTCGGAACGTCTCGAAGAACATAGCATCTACTTGAACGAATTGGAAAGCGCTCGCAAAATCTCCGCTGTAAAGTTTCATCCATCTCTCGCACACCATGTAGGTTAGCAATGTCAGACGAAGTTTGAATAACGGCGTACATAGAATAAGTAAATGAGTTCGAGTCAAGCCGCAACTACGAAACGTCGGCAGGTAAAATCCTGCATAAAAGGAAACGGTGGAGATTTTAGAAGATGGGCTCACGGGGAGCGCTCCCTGCAACACCCAGTTCAAACACCCTCCGGCCCGTGCCAGAGTCAAAGGCAATATGGATCGCTTCGAGACGATACGGGGTCAGTTTCATGGCCCCGTCTTCGTCGTCGAGCGAAGTGTTTCTTTGACGGAGGATCGGAGGGGATAAGAAGCCGGGTGCGACGTCGTACGAGCTGCAGCTGCAGTTGCAGGATGAGGCAGAGCTCGCCAAATACTTTACGATCGCTTAGGAAGAAAGGAAGTAAGAGAAACGCAAGAAGCAGATCGGGTGCTCAAAGATAGCCGTCAACTCCTCTATTTCCTAAGGACGCGGCCCTTCAGCTACGAAGAGATCGCCGCAGCGAAGTTGCATGAGCAACGGACTTAATTCGTTCTTGCTTGCGAACGTCTTCGAACGAGCGAGTTCCATAGGAATCAGAGGGCATGGAGCGATGGTTGGTAGTCCAATTCCATGGAATTACAGAATCAAAAAGAGGGGAAAAATCAAGATGACGTGAAGATAGAAATGCGACGCGAAGCTCGATCTGCCAGTGCTGCTTGTGGGTTCAGACACACCAATACCGGACCACCGATTCCACTCAAACGAGACTACCTGCGCGCTAATCGTGCGGAAACTGTGCTTTGGGTGATATGTTTCTATACCGCAGGCTTGTTCTCGGTCGATAAATGACGGCTTCGGATCAGAGGGAGTCGGAGAGTCGGTTCGGAGACTTGAAGCAGAGCGATGGTAGATGGAGAAGAGACGTAGAACGACGGGTTACAATGAGGACAAAAAGAAAAGGAATCTGATTGAGAGCGCGGGGTCGAAGGGTTGGCAAAAGAATGTGGAGATGACCCTTGTACGATCGGCATACGAAGGAGGAAGAAATGAAATGAACGCAACGGACGAAAGGGACGGAAAGGAGCGCATCTCCTTGCGATATCAAGCGCCGATACATGTAGTGCATGAAACGACCGATGCATCTAAAGAGAGAAACGAAGAAGCCTTCAAGAAGGATAGGAACGACGCACCAACAATTCAACGCCGGTATCTCGAATGAAAATGCATCTTCTTACGCATAACTCTATCAGTGCAGCCCAGAGTGGGAACGCTGTTGTCGTCGTTCAGCAAATGGACGAGGCCGTGATGGAGATCTGAAGCTGAAAGAGGTAGAGCCATTCGACAAAGGTCAACGTAATGAGATCATATCACGCACCTTGAGTCCAAGCATAAGTCCAACCATCATTCCTACACTCGAATCGTCTCGCTACCTCCTAAGGTGGATGTCGTCGATCTCGTCGTTGAACGTTCGAGCGTCAAAGGGCAGACGACGACCGAGCGATCCCAGAGATCTAGCCGAGCAGGTTCGTCCATCACTTGCAGATATCGTCGATGAAGATCGCATTGTTCGACGATAGCGAGCGATGAAAGAGGAGATGGGGGAAGAGACGAACGAAGATGGGAGTCGTGGACGGAAGGCACGCGTGGTCAAGGCCACGATCCTTCTCCCCAACGCTCATCATCGAACCTCAACGACGGTCACGAACGCTCGGGATCGCGCATAGGACGCTCTAGCTCACTTTACACCTGTCCAGCATTCGAGGCTGAAGCTGCTGAAGTGCACAGGCTGAAGTTCAAGTCTCGACTTCAACGCTAGCGACCCCTCGCTCACTGAGTTCACGATGGCCTTCAACGCACGTCTTACGCCTACGCTAGCGCTACGATGGGACATGGTTTAGCTGGGTTATCAAGCTGGCTGAGGCTCTAGAATCGTTAGTTCGTTCGATTTGAAAGAAGGCGACGAGGTGCGTATGTCTTTGAGCGTCGGCGTGCGTACTGTACCTTGCATTGATGCTCACCATCGTCAGATCATCCGTCGCAAGCAGCTGCTATCAAGCACGAATCTCGCGTCGCAGTCGTCTTCCCCAACCCGATGTGAAGCACCGATCGGACGCGATCTGAAGATTTGACGCATATCCTTCTTGCGATGGGCCAAGGTGCGCCGTATTTAGTTTCTCGTTTCCCTTCTACTCTTCTTTTCCGCCTCTCTCTATTTCTCTCGATCCTTCATATTCTTTCTCTACACTATGCAGCAACCGTGTGCGACCATGACCCCTCATCTGAAACCCTGGCGTTCGGAACTCGTATGCCAGACGATGCTTGCCCATTCGTCATATGAGGTCCCTTCCCTTTCTCTTTGCCCGGCCTTTAGATGAGGGTACCCAGCGCGTTCATGGCAAGCGTCGTCCTTTTCTCTTCCTTGTCAATACCATTACGACCATTCATCCTCATTTCATCTCAAGTCGTTCCTCCTTACTGTAATTCGAACCGTTCGAACTCGTCGGCCATATCTCAATCACCCCCGCCGTCGGATAGCACGCGACATTACGCGAAGCCCCAACGGCGTACAAGCACATCGCGTTGCTTTATACCTGTCGGAGGAAGTCGCTGGGTAAATATGTCGAGACCCTGCGGTGGGCGTTACATGAGATATATGGTCGTCATTCCGATACACCGACCGTCTTTTCTCCTTTCGTTCCTCTACTACCTTTCCACACATTTATCAATCTTCGAGACTTTCGAAATGACGACACACAGACCACTTTAACGCAACCCCCCATCTTCTTCACTACGTCTACTCACTCGAGCTGATGATGGCATATACAGCAAGGCTGTAGATCGCCGTCGAAGCTCGTAATCAGGGTATTTAGTGTAATAGTAGATGGGGGTGAGGTAAACTACAGTTGCCCTTACAATCACTCGTCTGCCATTTAACATTTGCTCGCTCATTCAACCTTCGTCTTCCGTTTATCGAGGATGGGTCTGTTCTTCCGATCCTCGAATATTTCTTCTCCTATCCACGCCGTCCTCTAGTCTCCTCCCTCCCTCCCTCCTGTCCGCCCGAGAATGTCATGACAAACCCTTCCATTTACCGAACCGCTTCGAGATATGGGCTCAGTGGATGCGAAAGGTCATCTCTTTACCACCTGAAGGGCGCTCTGGAGGAGCTGCTGGTGGAAGTATTTCGTCGGTGGGCGTCTTGTGTTCATGCTCTCAAGCGTGTTTTCGTTCCTCAGAGCAGCTATCGAGGAGCTCGCATATATTTGCCGTAAAACGCGACGGATTGCATCGTCGTACAAGTACTACATGTAATTCGGTATATCTGAAATCGAACTTCAGAAAAACTGAGAGGGATTTTCGATGCTAATTAGTGTAATGTGATCAGGAACGACGTAAAATGTGCATTGCGTTTGTATCCATTTGTTTCTTCTCTTCTTCGGGAGGGAATCTTGACTTGACGCGACGTGGGAAACGGTGACCAAGGTCAGCCCACTTCCGAAACTCTCGACGACTTCGCTCTTGTTTCATTACCACGACGACCCAATACTGGATCTAGAGCTCTAGGTCTTTCGATTGACCAGCGAATACACCATCGTCAAGACCAACTTCGAGGAGGAATTGTCACATTCCATTCGAAATCCACGTCATTCCACGACGGATTCAAACTTTGCCACTAGCGCCCGTGTAGTCACAGAAGTGACTGAACGACAGAGAACAACCTCGATCTCGGTACGTCTCAATATTCATGAACATTTGAGAAAATTCTAACCATTCAAACCTTCAGGGTAAAGAAAAAATCATGGCTGTTAATCTTGAGCGCCGACGTGACGTTGGTGGCCGTATCGACAAGAGTTGTCTCAAAGTCCTGGTCAAAGAATTTGGCTTTCTGTCCGACTCTCCCAGCTACGGCACGCTGTATGATGACTTGAGAAATGCTCACGGACTGTGAGTCTGTCATTATTACTTGCTCTATTCAGATAGGTGACCTGCTTTACCTTACAATAGTTCGAACGAGCAATTCGCGCAATTTGACTCGGGGCTACGCGACCCAGCTACCATTGCTCTGCAAATGCATGGGGCTTACAAGCTCTCGAGGATCATAGAGTTACTCGGCATTTTCACGAAGGAGGCATCGAAGCTATACAACGAGACGATGGCGCGCGTCGGACCCATCGGAAACTCTGTTGGAAACATCTTGAACAACATGCCCGTTGAGTTGCTCTCTCTTACGATGGAACACGCCTGCTCTGGCTTGCAAGACTTGGTGCGACTCTCGCACGTTAACCGTCGCTTCAGGGGCGTCGCGGAGGGCTTGTCTCACATGTGTACGGACATCACACCGAGCTTGACGCCTGCGGAATTAGAGGCATCTCTCGTTTGGAGCGGGAACGCGGGGTTGCATATTAAGCTGTCGCAGTATCAGTGCATCCCCTTCACCAAATACGAGATTCCTATCGAGCCTTACTTGGACAAGATCGTCCCGGCCTCGCATCGCTGGAAATCTTTAAAGATTGTTTGCGCCAGCAAGGATTTTAAGGAGAATATCACGGGCTACACGCAGATTCAGACGCGCCTGACAGGATTGGACCTCTCGAGCCTGCGGTCGCTGGAATATACGTATATGGGAGACATCAAAACCAGAGGCTCGACGATGACAGTAGCCGACCAACCTGGTCATATATATAATACGTGGAGGGCTCCGAACTTACGCGACGTGAAGTTCAACAAAATCATTCCGTACCCATACCCTCACGCCATAACGACCCTCACTCTAGAGCTTCAGAACCGTGACGGGAACAACCTGGCGTTCTCCAACGATCTTCTCGCGGTCAATAATTTCTTGAAGCAGTCTCCCTCGGTCGAAGTGTTGCGCATCATCACGTCATCCAGTTCAAGAGCAGCCACGGCTGTCAACTATCCAAAGCTGAAGATGCCTAACCTTCGCAGGGTCACCTTGCGATGCAAGTTCGATGCGTCTGAAGTGAGCGAAGCGCACCCACTTTCCTGTTTCATGCGATCTCTGGAAGTTCAACAGCTCTCGACGCTCCTCATTCGCTTCGAGCTCTTCAATCAAGTCAACCCTCCAGCAATTAACGATGTCGACATCACCAATATGATTTTGGGGCTCATTCCAACGAATCGTTCACGTATCGAGAAGCTCGGAATCTCCATCACGTCAAACGAGAATAATAATTTTCGCCCCTCATTCAATCTCCCATTCCAAAATTTCCCGTCGCTCCGAGACTTGACCCTCGAATTCTGGGGATATTCGAATAACATCGTCCTCGCCAGTGAAAGCCCAGTTCGGCCATATGAATTCCCTCCCATAAAGCACATCTCGTTGTATGGCTGTCACGAAGGAGGCACGGCGTTCTTGGAAGAAGTGTACAGACGTCTCGCGAAGACGCACGGCGCAGAGATTAAACCGCTCGTCGAGATCAGGTTCTGCTCGTCCATCGAAAAGACGCGGGCGTTGGAGATTGTAGGTGTCGAGTATCTGAAGTACAATCCGGAAAGGTGAAGGAATAGGCGTTAACGAAGGATGCTGCCAGTGATGAGATGGATTATTATAAATATTCCCCGGTTTTCTTGTACGAATACTTGCCCCTCTGTCTTATTTTTCTTTCTTCTCTCTCCTCCTAAATTTACGCTCTCGTCAACCAATTGGTTTTGGATGGAATGATCATTTCTTGATTTTTCGTGCACAGTGTATAACGAAACTTTACAGCAAAACCAAGACGAACGAACGAAAGAATTTCCGCCTCAGCATCCGCATGACTTCCCTCCGACCGCCCGGCATCCTGATTACGAGATGAGACACGACGGGTGGGTGATTCACGTCGTCGATGCTGTTCTCGGTTTAATTTGGAATGCTCGACAAATCGGAGGGGAGTGGGCCGTGAAGGGACGTTGAGGAAAAGTGTTTAAGAGCAACGTTGGGCTGCGAAGACGCAAAGAAAATAGATAAAGAAAGAGTGGAGGGGGTTCGAAGACGGAGTACATCGCTGGAAGACGAGGACCTGAAGACTGAAGCAATCGTCAGATGAACTGACACGCTTTATCCAATGATTTGACTACATACCTGCTGTAGTTTCTGCTCTCTCCAATAAACCACCCGCGTTGAGTGGTTCTCCTAACACCTCGTCTCTTGGGCCCGTCGTCGTCCGGTCGTCGAACGTTCTTCGGCTGGCGTTGCATTATTCGTCGAATCCATGTCCATGCTCCAAGGTTTTCCGTCTGTTGGCGGGTGATGAGATGGAGTACGATATCGCGCATCGATAGTGGAGGAGAACCGAGGACGAAGAGGTTGCAGAGGAGAGGAGGGCTGATCGTCGGAGAGGGAAAGGCAAGATGACACGATGACGGGGCACCCTTGCCAGAAAACTGTGTACGCAGTTGTGGAGCTGGTGCCATCGCAAGTGGATGAAAGGGAAATAGACGGCGTCGACGATTCCGCCAGGGATCCTAAGGAAGTTCTGAGATAGGGAATTGAAGGAGCTGGAAGAGATGTCGTGCCTTTAGTGCGATCACGAAGCAGATGAGCGAGGATGGTCGCGAGCGACGTCCCAGATGAACAGGCCTGAGGATAATGGTCATCAGATTATGTTCATGTTAGATATCACGTATGATTACGCACCTTCAGCAGCTACCCATCACCGCAATCCCAAGGCCTAGTGTCTGAATTCGCTCCGACCGATTTCATCTCCTCCCCAACGTCTCGTCTACCAAATTCCAAGCGTTGTCGTCGACGATTCAAGTGATAGGGCGCCGTTCGACGACCACCAGAGCTCCTGTGGGTGTACATATGCTGCTTTGTAAGTTCCCTTGGATGCTCAACTCGATGGCAACGGCGGACGACGATGGTGGTTCGGGAGAAGGAAGCACGCACGCACGCACGCTCAACGCGCGGCAACCTCAGCACGACTTTCATTCCAACGTCCATCATCGATGGTCATCGTCGTCCATCAACTCATCGTAAGTCTTATTCATTCACGTTCAATCCATTCACGTTCAATCCATTGTTGCTCACCTGAAGTACACAGGAACACCATTTGCTTCGATTTTGAGCTCTCGATGACTTGCGGGCACGCTCAGTATCGCGTCGTTCATCCTTGATCAAGAGCGATCAAGAGCGATCTCGACGATCTGGGAGACCTACTTAGAGTCAAACCTCATCTAAATGGACGTTGAATAGTCTATCTTGCAGATCGGCGATGAGGTGCTTCGTATCTTCATCTCTACGTCTTCAAATTTTGACTTCGCTTTCCAGTTTGCAATCTCGATGGCGTCGAATCAGATCTAGGTCGACGACGTCCACCTTACTTTTGGACCTTCCTACCAGCCATTACAAGACGTATGAACTTATTTCAGATCTCCCGGGATCTTCTCTTGTGATCAAGATCATAATAGCGAGAGGAAGCTCGGTGCGCCCATATCTATTCCTCGTTTCCATTGCCTTCTCCTCTCCTCTCTTTCTCTTTCTCTTTCTTCCTACTCCTTTCCTAGTTTACTTTTTGAACTGGCTTCGTGCACGCTTCGCGTCCGCCTAGACGTACGCGCTCCCCATCTTACCTCCGCTAGATCGACGAATTAAACGGATCGTGATTCTCCATGCATTCAGACCGCACGACATAAAAATGGCGAGCTGAAGCCGCTATCCGTTCGGAAGAATTCAACGGAGTCGGATGGGGTGCGTTTCTTCGTCCAACGGCTCTTTGTATCTTCTCGGAGATCGGACATTCTTTCAGTCTTTGATTCCTGATAATCTTCTTCTTCTCTTAAACTCGTTCGCTCTACCCACATCTCCTTTATCCACATCCAAGACTCGGCGCAAATGTCGTTACCCCCACCGCCAGGAGCATTGGGTGAAACGAGATATCGACGGTGAATGTAGCCAGTTTTGCTACGTTCTGCCCAGCGATTTAATCTCTCTGCAGAAGTCCAATGTTGTTCTGACCTGGTAGTGGGGGTTCGTTGAAGCGTCCGAGTCGTCATCTATCTTTATACCAAGTATTTCGCTCAAATTTCGTACGTCTTCTCACCGTCTCAATATTCTAAATTTTCCACATCTAACTGGTCGAACTTGAAGCTGATTTCAATCATACGGCTCGTTTGATAGCTGGAGAACATTCTACGACGCACAGCGCCCGCACCTCATTACCCGCCGACGCTGATGGGATTTACCACAGCAAGGTCTGGATAACGCATGTACTGGTACTGCATGCCGCCTTTCGAGCCTCGCTTGTGAGAAATCCCGTGCCTTAGGCGGGGTCGAGATGAAGCGCAGACTTTTATTGTTCGTCCTATCGACTCGCCTCATTTTTTCCCGCTCGATACCGCACTTTCTTCTTTTCCAAGCTTTTAACTTCCGTCGCTACTTCCTACACTTAAAAATAAGTAACTCGTACTTTCGTTGAGCTTTTGCAGAGAAAGTGAGAGATTCGAGTTCCAAGATGGGCGGCAGGATGCTAATGCTGATATGAGAATATAATCCCCCGAGTGCTGTATTTTGTATCTTTCCTTCGACGAATTTCAAATCAGAATTTGTAAACGAAAATCTACTCTATGAGAAGCACCACAAAGAGCGAGTTCGATGGAAGCACTCCGCATTCGCGCAAACCGATAATGGTTGTACGCAAGAGTTTCATTTATGGTATATTACGGCCTGAAGGTGACGAAAAGCCGTGCAAGCTATCTTATATTCGTAAGATCTGTACCAAAGACACCTCGAATTCGACGCAGCTGACTGTCATCCGGCTCTTCCAACACCCGCAGCTCGAACCGCATCCACTGTAACGGCAGTACACCGGGCGGCGGATTATTGAGCTGTGCACAAAGCACCAAGCTGTTATCGCCTTTTCGCATGTCGAACGGGTTTGATCGGTCTGATTCGCTGAGGTTCGAGATTCGGTTTGGTTGTTCGCAGTCAGCACAATGCATTTGTCAGAGCGAAACGAAAGTCGAGGAGAGGGAGAAGACGAGGGAAATGATATTCCTTTCAGTACGAGTCACTCGGGCAGGAGAGGGACGAAGACGCACTGCACAATGATAACGTCGAACGGCTTGAGGACAGAGCTACTTCGGATATACGTTTCTAGCACCTCCTCGGTCAAGTATCCCATCCCCATTCCCTTGCCAATAAGTTTGACCGATTTTGCCAGATCTACTTTAAAAACTATGGCTGGACCTAAGGGCATCGTTCAATACGGAAGCCTACTGCTTGCTTCGGGCAACTCTTTTAAATGATGTAGGGCTACATCTAGCTTTTCGACATTGTACAAAGTCGGCCCGGGGTACGACAAAGACGATTTCATTACAGGCGAAGTTACAAAGTGCATGGTTTTTGTACATTGGAGGATTCGCGGCGAGAGTGTAATGTAAAATGTGAATAGGACGGCTTCCAAAATAAGGGAGCAATACGACAACAAAGAGGAAAAGAGAGCGAGACGAAGAAGAGCAACGAATTGAACTTCGGCAACTAAGTGAGGGGCCGTTGAGAGATTGAATGTTACAAAATCGAAGTGAGAAGTCTGGGCGGATGAGAGAAGGCGAGTTCCTCGGCCCGACGATGAGGAGATCAGTTCGTGAAATCATTCTGACGTAGAGATGAAGTGAAAAAAGATGCACCCTCCGACCCAAACATCTTGGACCGCTGCACGCGAAGAGACGAAAGTCACCATCGTCCGTCGAACTTTTCGCGTATGCCGAGATGCAAAGAGCCGGAGGGGTGGGTGCGTTGGAAAGATCAAGATCGACAGGATAGGATGTTGATGACGAAAAGAAGTGATAAACGAAAGTTAAGCAAGACGGAGCGAAAGAATGGTTAGATCTCGCTGTAATGCGTCAAAGCGCCCTGCAATCTCTCTGACTGTGTTCATAGTGGATATCGTGCTGAGACGAGGCGTCGCACACTAGCACTCTTGTCGCCGTTGTCATAGCCCGAGATACGCTACGAACTAGAGAAATCGCAGGGGATGAGAAGATAGCACACGCGCAAACTAGCCCGAACTGAGGACAATGAACGTAGGGGGGAATTTTTGAAAAAAGGAGTTTCTGCGCGCGACGCGCTCGTTAAATCTCTCTCCGAGGCCTTACGAACACAAATTTATCTATCCTACCGGAGCGAGAGGTGATGCCCCAATGGAACTGACGTCCATCTCGTCCGCGGTCGAGTTTGAGGGTCGTGACCGGCATCGGAGGCGTTAAAGGTGAAGACTTTAGAGGTAGTAATCGATGAAGGTGAAATTGCTCGTAGAGTTCCATGCGATTGGATGAGAAATCGGTGAGAATGGTCGAAATGAAGAAGGAAGTAAACGAAGATACGAAGATAAAGATAGGAAAATAATTAGGAAGTGAATCTCGCTACATACGATGCACTCGTAATCGCACCCTCCGATCCTCCGCGAGGACGACGCTCGCTACATCAAAAGGATGATCTCAGTGACGACGGAGTGTGTTGCCTGAGCAGGGCTTCTTGTCGTAGCTACTAGCCAAGCCCTTTGAGCTTGCGCGAGATGTCATCTTAGGAGGTGACGAAGGGGTTGAAACAGGATCGTAGAATGGCGGGAGAGAAGAGTTTGGGATAGAGAGAGGAGAAGGATAACAACAGATGTGAGAAGAGAGAAATCGACGTACCAGCGACGATAACTTTAACAAATCAATATTGTAATATTGTCCAGTGAGATATTCGATTGCAGCCAGCAAACGTTGTGAAATCCCGATCGTCAGAGTAGGCCATCGCATCGAGGGAGTTGCGACGCACCTTTTGTAGCTTCTGCGTCATCATTCACGGAATTCCAACAATTCCTCGATGACCTCGAATGATCGCGTTTGCCATCTCATCATCTCCCAAGCCCGTCTCCTGCGGCAGAAGGTCACTTCGACCATCAAACCTCCTCCATATTCGTTCGACGTTATGTGAATCCAAGATGTCCAATGCGGTGACAACGGCCCAAAAAGACCATGCTCGGTTTTGACGGCGATGGACGATGGCGACGAGCAGCGCTAAAGGTCGAGCACTTCGAGTCTTCAAGGACACCATCGTCAGCTCAGAATAGCTTACAGCCAACTTCAAGCGACATTACACACCTCTAACACCTCGCTAAACTCTTTTTCAGCTCATCGCTTTCGCCGTTTTGCCATCTCGTGCTTCGATTGCCCTACGAGTCTCGTCTTTCGATGAATCAACGATGATGGGTGATGCGCGACGGTTTCGCTCCCAGCGATATTTCGACGCCATTCACCATACGCAGATCCCAGCGATAGATATTACTAGGAGAGGAGATATAGCCAGATGAGAGGAGAGAGGAGGAGCTGGCGATGATGGGGGTCGTGGAAGAGAGGCACGCTCAGCACGCTCCTTCTCCCCAACGCTCACCACCTGCACCTTTCCCTCTCTCGTCGCGTCCACCTCCTCATTCATCGTACGCCATCGTCACCAGCCACGATCTTCGTGCACCAAACCTGCGAGCAATGGACGACATCCTCGGTCAGATCTTTGAGATCGCGCAACATCGGTCTCATTGACTCATCAAGGCTCATACGTCCATTTGTTTTGACGGTTTTGGTCGACGACAACGTTCGTAGGAGATGACGAGGCGTTACAAGCAGAGGGATGTCGTGTTAGTCGAGAATCAGGACCGATGGGAGGGATTCAAGGTGTGTCGTACGATCTTGACGCGTTGACCTATCTGACGATCGTCTGTCGAAGACTCGAAGGGCTCTACGTTCAGTTCCAGGCATTCGCTGGGTGACGGCAACACCAACCCCTCGCTGGATTGAACTGACGGAGTTCTGCGGAAGAAATCGCTCTTTCATTCGCCCCGTCGTCGTCGAATGCGTCGACCTTGAGCGCAGGCTCATCCATCATCGTCAAAACCGAACGTGGTCTCCTGGACTATTGTCACCGCATTGGACATCTTCGATCCTAACTTCGAACCGATATGGAGGAGGGTCGAGGGCCGGAGTGAACTTCTGCCAGACTGCCACAGGAGACGGGCTTGGGAGATGTTGAGATGGCAGACTCGATCATTCGGAGCCATCGAGGAATTGTTGGAAATCCGTCAATGATGAGCCAGAAACTAAAGAAAGTGCGTCATACGTCTCTAGATGCAATGGACTGTTCTGACTGTCGCGTGTTTATAAGATTTGCTAACTGCAATCAACTACCTCACCCGATTCGCTCAGGCCGTGCCGCTGCTGCTGGTGTGTCGTTCACTTTTTCCCATCGCTCTCACCCAAATTCCTCTTTCTCGCCATGCTACGATTCTGCTCGATCCCCTCCGTTACCTCCTGGTATGCCATCTCGTACAGATTCGAAGGACTTGACCAGGAGAAACGACAAAATATCGTGCAACAGACTTCGTCTCTCCGAAGTCATTCTTTCGGTTATTGAAGTCGACTAAACGGAGGGTCGGAGGGCGCCTTTATCAGTGTGTCGCATGCAGCGAGATTATCTTTCTCTATGTCTTTCTCTTCGGATCTTTCCTTCTTCATTTCGACCATTCCTCACCGATTTCTCATCAAATCGCATGCAAATCAGCGAGCAGTTTCACTTTCATCGATTACTACTTCTATTGCCTTCACCTTCAACCCCTTCGATTCCGATCGCAACACTCAAACTCGACCGCGTACGAGATGGACGGCGACAAGAATGCCAGTGTGCGACACCTAGTTTCCGCACGATAGCCATCACTTCTATCAACATCTTGGGTGCATTGCGAGTTCCACAGAGGTCGAACTATTCTTTTGCTTCATCTCGTTTGATTTTAATCTTTCTCGTCTGCATTCCCATCTCAACTCAGCTCACCCCACCCTCCGACTTCTTACATCTTGGCATACGCGAAGAATTGGACGGATAAATGCCACACCATTTCTTCGCGTGGAGTGATCCAGAATATTGGTGTTGGAGGGTGCATGTGCGTATGTCGATGCATTACAAATAAAAGTACTTTCTCTCTCACTTCCTCATCGAAACCCCTCTCAGTTTTCTCATCTCACCCTTCCACTATCCTTTCTTCTTCACCGCTGTCCTCAATCAAAATCTCCACTTCCCCCTCATCCCCGTTTCGGTTCCGCATAGGACTTATACTGGCAACTAGACGTGCGGACGATCTGTCGTCTGCGAACGGCGTTGTCGGTATTACAAATGTTGTCTACCATCTCGGGGGTTGAGGGTGTCATCGTGATGATTTTCGATTGGACTGGTACTTCGCGAATGTGTATCGAAGTACGTGTACCCATTGTATATGTATTCCGCTTTCAAAAAATAAATAACTGCCGTTTTAATCTCTTTCGTGGTGTGCGTGTTTATGAGAAGAAGACGACAAAGGTGTGCTTCTATATGGCTTACATGCCTTTGACTTGCGGCATACATGTTTCCGCTCAAAATGCAATAATAAGTGCTTGCGTAAATACTATTAGCAGGTTGCGATATCCATAACAGACGCGTAGTTCGAGAAAGAAATCACCCTGACATTACTCGCCGGGAGGAAGAGAGAAGATTGCTGCAACGAGCTCTCAACGCAAGTACGGTGTTCATTCAGACAGTCTCACTTTTTCAAACAATTTTCTTTTGAGAATAGTTTTCATGTTTACATAAACGGGACTGAGATTCATAATAGCGACGCGATTCTCGAGAGCATTTCAAGATATACTGTAATATACATGAAGCACGACATCCGCTAACTCAGTTGGTCGGACTCGGAAGGCTCACATTCTCGCCAAAAATTCTACGATTATTTATCAGGTTCGAGTTGAATGAGTCGCGACGAGAGCCGGTATTGATAAATACGGGAAAAGCTGAGGGAGTAAACGACGAACGATGTCTTCGAATGAAAGTGGAACGAACGGGGACGCGTCTGCGCCTCATCTAGACCCCGCCAACGATATGGTTTCAATTCTCGATTTCTAGCGAGGTTCGAAAAGCAGCATGCAGTGTCACTGCGTGCGCTATCGAGACCTTGCGGTGGTAGCTCGCACCAGCGTTGGCGGGGGAGGAGGTTCGGGCGCTGTGCGTCGTAAAATGTTCTCCAGCTATCAAAGTAGCCATATGATTAGTTATATCTTGGAATCGGCTTCAAGTCAATCGGACTAGATGTGGAAGATGGATGATGGTATGAATATCTGCAAGACGTACGAAAATGAGTGAAATATAGATTGAACGGGAAAATGGACACGACGACGCTTTGAGAAACCCCCACGCCACGGCCTCTGGTCGGAGAGAGATTCGATCGGACGGGCGATATACATGTATAGCAAAACTTGCTATATTCACCGTCGATATTTCGCTTTACCATGAGCACCTAGCGGTGGGGGATCCTGCTATTTGCATCGAGGTTTCAGCATCGTTGAGCTGCAGAACGTAGATGGAGGGAAGATGGGAAGAGCGAAAACGAAGAACTGAGGTGGAAAGAGTAAGGAAATCAAATGAGGACACTCAACATCTCAAAAGAAACGAAGAGTCGGCGGACAAAGAGCTGCACCCCATCTGTTTCACCTAGACGACATTGAACGGGTGGCGGACTTCAGCTGGCGAAGCTAACGCCGTGCAGTTTGAATGCATAGAACCTCGCGGTCCGTTTTACTCGTCGATCTAGCGGTAGTAAGATGGGGGACGCGCACGTCTAGGCCGACGAGGAGGAGAGGAGAGGAGAGGAGAGGAGAGGAGAAATGGACGGAGAAATGGACGGAACAGAGGGGTAGATATGGGCGCACCGAGCTTTCTCTCGCTATCACGATCTTGATCATAAGAGGAGATGCAAGGAGATCTGAAAAACATACATCCGTCTCGTAGCGGCTGGTAGGAAGGCCCAAGAGTGAAGCAGTCATCGTCGGCCTACATCTGATTCGATGCCAGCGAGATTGCAAACTGAAAAGCGAAGTCAAAATTTGGGGACGTAGGATTCAAGATACGACGCACCTCATCGCCGATTTGTAAAGTAGTCTCTTCAGTGTCCATTCAGATGAAGTTTGACTCTAACCACGTCTCCAGATCGTCGAGATCGTCGAGATCGCTCTTGATCAAGGATGTACGACGCGATACTGAGCGTGCCCGCAAGTCATCAAGAGCTCAAAAGCGAAGCTGATGCAGTTCCTACCTCCGTCAGGAGAACAACAATTAATTGAACGCGAATGATTGCATCTTACCGTGAGTTAAAGGACGACGATGGCCGTCGATGATGGACGTTGGAGAGAAATTCATGCTGAGGTTGCCGCGCGTTGAGCGTGCGTGCGTGCTTCCTTCTCCCGAACCACCACCATCGTCCGCCGTCGCCATCGAGTTCATGATCACCATCCATGAAGATAATCTAAAAAGCAACTTATGGACGCCCACAGGAGCTTTGGTTGTCGTCGAACGGCGCTCTATCACTGGAATCGTCGACCACAATGTCTGGGAGATGATCGACGACCCGTTGGGGAGGAGATGAAGTCGATTCAATCGCCAGGACCTGAGCACCGTGGATGGTGGTGAATATTAGTTTCTGAAGGTGCGTAGCGCTACACGATAGCTGACACGAACGTGAATTGAAGGACATTATTATTATCTTCAGGCCTCTTCGTCTGGGACGTCGTTCGCGACGATCCTCGCTCATCCGCTTCGTGATTGCACCAACGACGCGACATCTCTCCCTCAGTTCCTGTTCTTCTCCAACTCAAAAATTCCCTGGAGAATTGGAGACGCCATCCACATCCCTCCATCCGTTTGCGATTGTACCAAATCTACAGCTGCGACCTCAGTTCACTTGCAAGGTGCCACCTTGCCTTTCCCTTTCTGACGGTCGGCCCTCTTCTCCTTTCCAACCTCCGAGTCTTCGGCCCTCCTCTATTATCGATGCCCAATGTTGTACTACTTCTCATTACCCGTCGACAAATGGAAGATTTTGAGGCATGGATTAACGCAACGCCGGCCGAACAACGTTCGACGGCCGGATGACGACGGGCCCAGGAAGCGAGGTGTTAGGAGAACCGCCCAACGCGGGTGGTCGATTGGAGAGAGCAGAAACTACAGCGGGTACGTAGTCAAATCATTGGTCAAAGCGCGTCAGTTCATCTGACGATCGCTTCAATCTTCAGGTCCTCATCTTCCAGCGATATACTCCATCTTCGAACCTCCTCCATTCATCCCTCTTTCTTTGTCTATTTTCTTTGCGTCTTCCCAGCTCAACGTTGTTCTTAAACACTTTTCCTCAACGTCCCTTCACGGCCCACTCCCCTTCGATTCGTCGAGCATTCCAAATTAAACCGAGAACAGCATCGACGACGTGAATCACCCACCCGTCGTGTCTCATCTCGTGATCAGGATGTCGGGCGATCGGAAGGATGTCTTGCTGATGCTGAGGCGGACATTCTTTCGTTCCTTCGTCTTGGTTTTGCTGTAGAGTTTCGTTATACACTGTGCACGAAAAATCAAGAAATGAAAATTCATTCCATACGTAACCGATTGGTTTACAAAAACGTAAATTTAAGAGGAGAGAGCAGAAAGAAAAATAAGACAGAAGGACAAGTATTCGTACGGGGAACATTTATTCCGTCCGATCAAACAGCATCCTTTGCGTGCGCCTATTCCTTCACCTTTCCGGATTGTACTTCAGATACTCGACACCTACAATCTCCAACGCCCGCGCCTTTTCGATGGACGAGCAGAACCTGATCTCGACGAGCGGTTTAATCTCTGCGCCGTGCGTCTTCGCGAGACGTCTGTACACTTCTTCCAAGAACGCCGTGCCTCCTTCGTGACAGCCATACAACGAGATGTGCTTTATGGGAGGAAAGTCATATGGCTGAACTGGACTATCACTGGCGAGGACGATAGTGTTCGAATATTCCAAGAACTCGAGGGTCAAGTCACGGAGCGAACAGAAATTTTGGAATGGGAAATTGAATGAGGGGCGAGGAATCCGCCGAGGATTACTATTATACTTGTTTGTCGTGATGGAGATTCCGAGTTTCTCGATACGTGAACGATTCGTTGGAATGAGTTCCATAATCATATTGGTGACGTTGACGTCTGGAGGGTTGGCTCGATCGAAGAGCTCGAAGCGAACGAGGAGCGCCGAGAGCTGTTGAACTTCCAGAGATCGCATGAAACAGGAAAGTGGCTGCGCTTCGCTCACTTCAGACGCATCCAACTTGCATCGCAGGGTGACCCTGCGAAGGTTAGGCATCTTCAGCTCTGGATAGTTGACAGCCGTGGCTGCTCTTGATCTGGATGATGTGATGATGTGCAACACTTCGACCGAGGGAGACTCCTTCAAGAAATTATTGACCGCAAGAAGATCGTTGGAGAACGCCAGGGTGTTCCCGTCACGGTTCTGGAGCTCTAGAGTGAGAGTTGTTATGGAGTGAGGGTATGGGTACGGGATGATTTTGATGAACTTCACGTCGCGTAAGTTCGGAGCCCTCCATGTATTGTATATATGTCCGGGTTGGTCGGCTACTGTCATCGTCGAGCCTCCGGGTTTGATGTCGCCCATATATGTATATTCCAGCGACCGCAGACTCGGGAGGTCCAGTCCTGTCAGGCGCGTCTGAATCTGCGTGTAGCCCGTGGTATTCTGCATAAAATCCTTGCTTGCGCAAAAAATCTTTAAAGATTTCCAGCGATGCGAGGCCGGCACGATCTTGTCCAAGTAAGGCTCGATAGGGATCCCGTATTTGGTGAAGGGGATGCACTGATTCTGCGAGAGCTTGATGTGCAACCCGGCGTTCCCGCTCCAGACGAGAGATGCCTCTAATTCCGCAGGCGTCAAGCTCGGTGTGATGTCCGTACACATGTGAGACAAGCCCTTCGCAACACCCCTGAAGCGACGATTGACGTGCGAGAGCCTCACCACGTCTTGCAAGCCAGAGCAGGCGTGCTCCATCGTAAGAGAGAGCAGCTCAACGGGCATGTTGTTCAAGATATTCCCAACAGAGTTTCCGATGCCAGTGGGCTCGACGCGCGTCATTGTCTCGTTGTATAGCGTCGTTGCCTCCTTCGTGAAAATGCCGAGTAACTCTATGATCCTCGAGAGCTTGTAAGCCCCATGCATTTGCAGAGCAATGGTGGCTGGGTCGCGTAGCCCCGAGTCAAATTGCGCGAATTGCTCGTTCGAACTATTGTAAGGTAAAGCAGGTCACCTAACTGAATAGAGCAAGTAATAATGACAGACTCACAGTCCGTGAGCATTTCTCAAGTCATCATACAGCGTGCCGTAGCTGGGAGAGTCGGACAGAAAGCCAAATTCTTTGACCAGGACTTTGAGACAACTCTTGTCAATACGATCACCGACGTCACGTCGAAGCTCAAGATTAACAGCCATGATTTCTTTTTTTTTTTTTGAAGATTTGTATCATTAGAATCGTCTCAAATATTCATGAATTCTGAGACGTACCGAGATCGAGATTGTTCTCTGTCGTTCAGTGATTACACGGGCGCTAGTGGCAAAGTTTTGGATTCGTCGTGGAATGATGCGATTTTCGAATCAAATGTGACGATGCCACTCGAAGTAGGTCTTGAAGATGGTGTATTTTTTGGTCAATCGAAAGAACTAGAGATCTGGATCCAGTATTGGGTCGTCGTGGTTATGAAACAAGAGCGAAGCCGTCAAGAGTTTCGGAGGTGGGCTGACCTTGGTCACCGTTTCCCACGTCGTGTCGAGTCAAGATTCCCTCCCGAAGAAGAGAAAAAACAAATCGAAACAAACGCAATGCATTTTTTACGTCGTTCCTGATCACATTACACTGATTAGCATCGAAAATAGACTACAGAAAGATACTCGCACTGGTAATCGGTCGTCCGACGTACCTTATCGTCCAAGTAACCATTTTACGTACAGCTCCCTTCGGAACCCTCAGATCTTGTGGAGGAGCGGTTTGTTGCTGTCTTTCACCTTCGATTGAACTCGACTAACTGTGTATAGACTTATGAAATCATTTCCCTGTGTTTTCTCTTTTCTCAGTAGCACGGAATGTACATGTACTCTGCGAGGATCTCTAAGTTTTTGCGAAGTTCGATTTGAGATATACCGAATTACACGTAGTATTTGTACGACAATACGATCCGTCGCGTCGAATGACAAACATATGTAAGCCCCTCGAGATAATTTAACTGAGGAACGAAAAGAAGACTGAGAGCGTGAATTCTTATTCGAACTCAAGACACCGGTTAACGATATCGCGCGATACATCCTCCAACCGCTCCTCCAGAGCGCCCTAAAATGGTAGAGAGATAACTTTTCACATCCACTGAACTAATGACTCGAAGCAGTTCGGTGGATGGAAGGGTTTGCCATGGCCTTCTCGGGCGGACAGGAGGGAAGAATGGAGGAGACGAGACGATGGCGTGAATAGGAGAAGAAATATTTGAGGATCAGAAGAACAGATCCATTCTCAATAAACGGAAGATGAAGATTGAACGAGCGAGCAGGTAATAAATGGTAGACGCGTGATCGTAAGGACAACTGCAGTTTACCTCACCCCCATCTTTTTATTCCTCGGCAACGAGCTACGACGCCAATCCACAGCTTTGCTGTGTATACGGTCATCAGGTCGGGCACGAAGATGTAGTAAAGAAGATGGGGGTTGCAAGTAGTCACCGCGCCCTGATTTCCAAAATCTCGTAGAATGATATGTGAGTGGAAAGATAGTGATATTCAAAGGAATAAAGAAAGAGCGAAAGATGCCTAAGCAGCCGGCGTGTTGGAATGACGACCATACACCTCATGTAAAGCCCACCGCAGGAATACATTTGCCGATTTCAAGCTCCGGCGAGTTTTTCTACAGGTGTAGAGCAACGCAATGTGCTAGTACACCGTCGAGGCTTCGCGTAATATCGTATGCTATCCGACGGCGGGGATGATTGAGATATGGCCGGAAAGTTCAAGCGTTCGAAAAAAGCGAGGAGGACGAATGAAAAGAGGGGAATGACTTGAGATGAAATGAGGATGAATGGTCGTAATGGTATTAAAAAGGAAGAGAAAAGGACGACGCTTGCCATGAACGCGCTGAGTACCCTCATCTGGTGGCCCAGAGAACAATGACCGACGGGACCTCACATGATGAATGAGCTGGTATCTCCTTGCACATGAGTTCCGAAGGCCAGGACTTCAGACGAGGGGTCATAATCGCGTTTGATTGCTTCGTGATGTAGAGAAAGATTATGGCAGAACGAAAGGAACAAGGAGAAAGAGGGAATGAGGTAGAAAGGTGAACAGAAGATGTAAGAAAAGGTTGATACAACGCACCTAGGCTTTTTGACAATGATTTCCCGAGCAACGTTCAGATCGCCGGGTGTACTATCTCCGTCAAATCTTCAGATCGCGTCCAATCGATGCTTCCCGGCGGGTTGAGGACAGAGACGGTGACACGAGATTCGTGCTTGATAGCGAGTACTGGCGACGGATGACCTGAAGATGGTGAGCATCGATGCAAGGTACAGTACGCGCGTCGACGCTCAAAGACAGACGCACCTCATCATCGTCGCCTCCTTTCTAATTGAACGACCTATGAATCTGCACTGCAGACCTTTCTCAGCTCACTAGCCCAGCTGGATCGTCTCCGATCGAAGTGTAGGCGGAAGACGTGGTTTGAGGACTGTGCGTTGGTGAGAGTAGATGAGGTTCCGAGCGTTGACTTGAGTTTCGAAGTTCAAAGATGAACGAGCAACTGGAGCTGGAGGGTTGTATGAGCCGGATTGTCGTATGCGTGATCTCGAGAGTCTGTGAGCGTTGATGAGGTTCGATGATGAGCGTTGGGGAGAAGGAACGAGGGGACAGCTTGGCGACCGCGCCGTGACCAACTTGACCGTGACCACGCGTGCCCTCTCGTCCAAGACTCCCATCACCTTCGTTCGTCTCCTCGTCCGGCACCTTCTTCTCTCTCCTCTCCTTCATCGTCAACCATCGTCGCAAAGTGCAATCCTCATGGATGAGACCTGCAAACGATGGACGAAATCGCTCGGTTAGATCTCTGGGAACGAGCAAGATCGGTCATCGCTCGAACTTTGAAGCTCAAGCATTCGAAGACGAGGTCGACAACATCCACCTTAGGAGATGACGAGATGACACAAACGTAGGAATGGAGGATAAGAAGCATGCGTGTATTCGAGGTGCGGGATACGATCTTATTGCATTAGCCTATCTGACGATGGGCTTTACCTTCAGTTTCAGATCCTCGCCCACGTCCAATTGCTGAGCGACGACAGCAGCGTTCCTACGCTGACGCTGAGCTGCACTGATAGAGTTCTGCGGAAGAAGATGCATTTCATTCGAGATACCGGCGTTGAATTGTTGGTGCGTCGATCCTCTCATTCGCTTTCCTCTTCTTTTGCAGACTTGTCCGTCGTTTCATGCACTGCGGCACGGATCCCGCTCGCCCTTTGGACGATATCTGCGTTCATCTCGTCGAAATCACTTTAATATCATCTTTCCAACCCCTCCGAGTTCCTCCGACGGCGGAAACGAAGATTTTGATCAGCAGCTCCTCTGATGCTTCGCGCTGCAATCATCTCTTCGTTTCCCAAAGTGCGTCAAAGCTCGAAGGACGTATCGGCGCTCGATATCGCAAGGAGATGCAGCTCCGTCCCTTTCCATCCCTATCGTCCGCTGTGTTCATTTCATTTCGTCCACCTTCGTATGCGGATCTACGAGGTTCACCTCCATAACCTTTTACCACCTTCAACCCCGCTCTCTCAATCGCGCTTGTTATCCTCTTATGATAGTCTCATCCTTATTGCACCCCGTCTGTCGACGTTCTTTTCGTTCGCCGTCGCTCTGCTTCAAGTCTTCGAACCGACTCTCCGATTCCCTCTGACGGGGAGACATCATTTATCGACCGAGAACTGGCATGCGGTATAGAAACATATCACCCAAAGCACAGTTTCCGCACGATTAGCGCGCAGGTAGTCTCGTTAGAGTGGAATCGGTGGTCCGGTATTGGTGTGCCTGCACCCATAAGCAGCACTGGCAGATCGACGTGAAGCTTTCGATCTTCGTGTCGTATCTCTATTTTCTTTCTCAATTATCATTTACATGTAATTGGATCTTCGACGAAATGATTTGCCATTTTCGCTTTCACCGCTCAGCTCCGAACTCTCGTCACCCTCTAACTCCTGAAGGGACCGCGCATTTCGAAGACTTGCACTGGCGAAGACAACCAATATTCGTCTTCGCTGCAGTCATCCCTTCGATAATTTGGTGTCTTTAAAAAGGAGTTAGAGGTGGAGAACGTGAGTCAGAGAGCACGGTGCATTCACCTTCATCTCCTTCACAGCGTCGCACCCGGCTTCGCGCCCCCTCCGACCATCCGCCATAGATCCCATTCGCTTTGCGTCGAAGACGGGGTTGAGAAAATGCCCTCCTATCGTCTCGAAGCGATGGATGTCGATGAATTAGATGGGGTGGGAGGGGACTTATGTTGGGAGCGGAGTTCGTTGAACTTTCTAGACCGTGATGGTGCGTGCTCACAAAGCACTTACTTCCCGAATTTCCTCATCGCCACCTTTTCTGCAGGATTTCATCTCTCGTGGTCTAATAGCCGCGCCTTCGTTCGAAATCGTTTATTCTTCGCTGGTCGTTATTCGAAATTCTTTCGACATTGCTGACCCCGTACATGTATGATGATGTCTCTCTGTACTGAACGTCATCTTTGGATCGATTTCGAAAATGAACTACTGGTAGAAGAAAGTTTGCGTCCGTTTATCGTGTCCTCCAAGTAGACGCTCTGTTCTTCAAAATGCTCATGACTCTACATGACGTGTCTCTTCTTCCCTTTCCCCATCATCTCGCATGTAACGTCCGTCGCTGCAAAAAAATACCAGAGTTGTACACAAAACTCCATTCAATAATTGCACCAAAAATTACACGCAATTACACTACGCCGTTATCCCGTCTCTCGTCCTACAAAATCGAAATCGAAATGTATGACTGAGCGACCGAAACGACGACCAAAGACACTACGTGCTGAAATGAAATAAAAAAAGTAAAGAGTAAAAAGTATGGGGAGCATTACTCGATGTGAACCGATAATGAATGAACCATATCGCTCCGCACCGGTTCCTCCTGAGCGCCCTTACACTTTCACGACCACACAACCCTTACCATCCGCTCTCGTTTCGAACTATCGTAGCGATGCGATAGATGGAATGGTTTATGGTGGGGTTTTTGGGCGGACAGGAGGGAACGGATGGGAGGGGATGACGACATGGAAAAGAGAGCGGGGTTGATGATGAAAAGGACGGATGAATTAATTCTCGACCAGCGAGAGACGAAGGGAGCCAAACGAAGAAGAGTAAGAGAATAAAAGAAATAGATAATCGAAGAATCGAAGGACGAACGCATGAATAGATGGAAAAGATAAGAAAGCACAAGGTTCGAAAGGAAAGACAGACACACGTCTTTCCTCTCCACCGCTTTCAAGAAGATCGTGAAATACACGTGAGGTTTGACAGTTGGAATTCCACGAGTAACGCTAACGTTGTCGAACACCTCGCGGTAAGCACAATCTCGATGAATGCGGTGGGTCAAAAGTTTGGTGTTAGCACGAATGAAACAGTACGAGTAATGGCGAAAGTAAACCGCATTCCGACAGACGCGAAGTCGCGCAAACGACGAAAGTATTTTTGTCACGAAGAGCGGAAAGAAAAGTGAGAAAGGAAATAAAGAGGAAAACAAAGACGGAGTTTTCTGTGAATGCTCCAATTTCCCTCCCTCGATTCCAGCAGCTTATGCAGTTATGACTTCAGACGCTCGAATGCACTTCGTGTCTCCTGCATCAGACACCCGGAATATCGATAACGGATCACGGGTGAGAGGACCGTCGGAGACACGAAAAGTGGGGGAATTGAGAGAGAAAGAGAGAGATGGGAAGGAAGGGAAATGAATGGAAGAAATGTACGACGTACCTAGTGAATGTCTGCTGAACGACGCGCAAAGCCTTAGACAGCTCTGAGAGAGACGTCAAGATCGGCCAAGTTCGGCGCTTCGCATCGTATCGCAGGCGGAGAGAGAAGAAGAGTGCATAAAATCGAGCTTGAAGGAATGCTGGATGGTGGTTCTGGGCGACGGATCTTCAGAAGATGCAACCAAACGACCTCGGACCTGGAGAGATGATGAGCCTTCGATGTAAGAGACGCGACGACGCTCAGAAAAGAACGACGCACCTCTTCAGTCTACAACGCGTTGCATGACATGAGGTCTCAGCGATATTCGCTAGTTCATCATCCCGGCAAGATCGTAACTCATCGTCCGTTGCTGAGCCAGGTGAGCGTTGTGTACGAGTCTCTGGGAGTCGAGAGATGAACTCGAAAGCTGCAGTCGACGTTGGATGGAGAGCGTCTCGAAGAGCTGCGTGTACAAGCTCGAGAGTTCATTGGTGTCCAAGGCCATGATCGTCGACGATGGGTGTCAGGAAGAAGAAACGTGTTGCGCGTCAGACAGCAAGTGCACTCGTCTTCCACGGACTCCGACTTTTGTTCATTAATATTGCTTGACAGCGCCGTCCCATCATCTCCAAAGGCGGGACGTCGGTTTGGACCGAGAGAGGTGTTAGAGGTGTCCCGTGCGGTAGCATCCCCAAAAGTCCGCATTCGGATTCGACAATGGTAGACGATGGCGATGGCAACATGCAGCTCAAGGTCGAGTACGTCGAGTCTTCAAGAACTGTCGTCAACATCGAGTAACGAGCATCTCACTTCAAAGCGTATCACACACCTTTACATGTAATACCTCGATGAACTCGTACAGCTCATCGCCCTCGCCATCTCGCCATCTCCTGGTTGCGTGTCAACAAAGCCTCGTCTTTTGATGGCGGCGGTGGGTGCTGCGCGACGATTTCGATCCCAACGACGCGATTCGACATTGGTAGATCCAGCGAGCGACAGTAGAGAAAATTTGGGTGGACGAGATGAGAGAGGAGGAAGAGGTGTTGACCACGACCACGAGTGGTCGTGGTCGCGCGACACGCTACATCCTGAGCATCCTCGTTCCTTCCTCTCGACACCCACCATCGACCCTTATCGACGCTCGAACACCTCTCCAATACTTCACGTTGGAAAACTTCAACAGAACCTTCAACCCCTAGGCCTCGAGAACTCAACAATCGCAAGGTACTTTGCATCTCCTGTGCGACACGAGTGACGGCTCCCAAGCTCAAGCTTGCGCTCAAGTCTCCTCCCCATATCGTAGACGTCCGAATCGAAAGAGGCAACCTCGTTCCAATATGAAGATCATAAACGAAGGGTGTAGAAGAGAGTAAGGACAATATGGCAAGGGATGGCGAGGTGCGTTATCTTTCGAGCGTCGACGCGTCTCTTCTGCGATCAGCGTTCACCATCTCTTCAGCAGAATTCTCCTCTGCGATCATCATCCAGCTTTCGCCTTACCTCTCCTATAAGCTCGAGCATCCTCTCGTGCTACCGCAAACAACTTCGATCTAACGCGATCGGACTGGATCGGGCAAGATCTGCGTATCTTCGGCATAAGCTTGTCGAGGAGCCTCAGAAATGAGGTGCGTCATAAATCACATCTCTGTTATCTTCTTTCCTTCTCGTTTTCTTCCCATTTCCTTCCTTTTAAAACCACTCCCCGAATTTCAATTCTCACTTCGAACGCTCTACGCCCGAATCGCTTACAGCCCCCCACCCGACGACGAAACTCCTATCAAATCCCTTGGACCTCAGAATCAAATGTCAGAAATTGCCAATGCCATTATATTTCTGAGATCCTCACCGATGATTCAAAGTTGAGGTGGGGGACATAGCGTGTTCGAGCCGTGCTTCGTCAACTCCGACTTCAATTTTACAACCTACGCAGTTTTTTTTCTGGTTTTGCCTTCGTTAGCGCGACGGCGTATCTGTTTCGTTCATGTTCTGTGCGTAAATATTTCGTTCTCTGCCCTCTGTAATGCAGAACTCACATATGTTTCCATGAAACATATCACTGAAACGGCGACGCGTCCCCCTTCGCTCAACTCCCTTTCTTAGCAAAACACAACGAAGCATCGTGCAAATCTGTGGATTGGCGGTTGACATTCGGTATTTGCTATCCAGATCAAGGTTGCCGTTCGGCGATGGGGAATGTAGTCGATCACACTTCACCGTTCACATATTTTGTTTTTTTCTTCTCTCATCTATTCCTTTCAGTTGATTTGTTTCGAAATTCAACCTCTTCTCACCCTCTCTGCTCTCCACCACCATATTTTCTCAGAACCACGACGCCCTCGCCTCTCCGTCACCCCCACCGCCTCGATGGATGCATCGTGACACACTCACCACCTTTTCATCGGACATCACAGCTCACTTTATGCTGTCGGTGTCCGCCAAAGGTCTTGCATTCCGAAGCAAATCATCAGGCAGTGGGTTCGGACGAGAAGCAATTTCTCCCGCCGTTCCTTCTTGTTCAAACTATTTATTCAACTGTCTTGTCTTTCTTTCGTTCGATTTCCTTGGTGCTCGTTTCTCTTCAATTACTAGTATAACCCCAAGTAATCGGTCCAACGACATTTCCGCATACAGGACCGAGCTCAGCTGCATCGACTACAATCCCTCAGCACGCGAGGGGCACGCTGCAGCTGTCGCCGACGGCAAGATGTACGTCTTTGGCGGTCGGGGCGTCGATGGATAGGATCTCGCCGAACTTGCTGCATTCTGTTTCGAAAGTCCGTTAGGCTTCCTCTCAAGTTTTTTCTGTTGTCATTGCTGATATTCCTTACTTTAATAGAACACCGTTGGTACATGTTCCAAAACATGGGACCCGCGCCGTGTGCACGCTCGGGACATGCAATGGCGTCCTTGGGATCTCGGGTCGTCATCGTAGGTGGGGAATCTTCGACAGCTCAAGGTAAAGGCGAGAAGGCGAGAGAGGCCAAGGAGGCTTGTAGTAAAATCCATATTCTCGATACAAGTGCGTTATCATAGTTCTCTTTTCTTTTCTGGACGTACGCTGACAGTTAAAAACTCGCAGGGCATATCAAATATCCGTCGTGAAATTCGATGGAATTATCGCCCTGCGTACGCCGACAGTATGGGGAGGTTATGAGCGTCTTTACGGAGAAGCTCGTCGCTTTATTACTCTCCACATGTAGCTTTGATACACAATTTAAGATGTATTTTACACCACTGTGCATGACCTGCGAAGATTCTAACAAACTCAAATGCTAGGGGACAGCTTCGAAAGTGAGCACTACATTCAATCGAAGCCACTAAGAAGCTCCACTAAACTTTGCTCTGTCCTCTTTCGCTCTCGAAGAGCATTGAGAAAGGGCTCTAAAATTCGGTCATCATTCGGGACCTCACGATGTGTGTGCTGAAAGTCCTTGTGCGGCCAATATTTGAGCCAGTACACCGGACCCGTGGGGTCCTTCGCGCCCTTTCTGAGGTGTGAATACGGCGGTGGCTGGATATCGGTCGGGTCATGGCGCAACGCCAGGACGAAGAAATCCAGCTCGACGTGTTCCTCGCCGACCTCGTCCGTGTACTCCACTAACGATACGCCGTCTTTCACCGTTGTGAAATACCACGGTGAACCGATTTTGCGGCGCGCGACTGCGATGTAGAGGGGTTCTCTGGTTCCCATTTCGTAGCCTGCGAGAATGGGATAATGGCCCGTGCAGTCGAAGGAATGTGTCTCGCTGTCGATGTACAAGAGTGTGAGGACATGCCCGTCGAGTAGCATCGTATCGACAGCCAAGTCGTCATTCATACTTTCTGGATTCCACGGGTTCCAGATATGCGCGATGGGCTCTGGTAAATCGTCCCTAAAGCATACGAAAGAGCGAATTAAATCACAAACGAAAATGCTTTCAAAAAATGAATCGACAAACGCGGTGATAAAGCATTTCCCGCCTATTAAAAATCGCCTGAGGTATGGCACGTTTCGGAATTGAGGAATAAATGTGAGCTCGTAGATGCCGCCGGGGATTTGTATGTGTGTTTGGAAACGCGCGCGATTGATTACGCTCCGGCTGTACTCGATGTCGTTCTCGTAGAACTGGAGAATCTCAATCTTGTAATATCGATCGATGTCGACCGATTGCGATATGAAGAAATTGGAGAGAGCCTTCCCTATTGTATACTTACTAAATAAGATGTCAATGAAACTCACTGAATAATTATGAGGGTAGATAGCTCTCACCGATCCGCGTCTACATACATGAAAACCATGATAACATCATCGACCAATCGACCCAGATCGTGATGAAAGCGGTTCAGATGTTTTCCTTTGGCGCGCCGATAGTTCGAAACGGCTCCGTATACTATCCGATAGAGCATCATCCATCTAGAATCTAGGAAGACCGTATTCTTCGGCAGCTCGGGTGCATCACTTCGAAGGTATTTCTCGGGTTCTGCAATGAATACCTTGTTATTCAGGAAATGTATCGCGTATGAAGATGCAGTGGCAAGATCCCAGTCTCCGAAGGGCACAGGATAAACGAACTTGACTCCATAGGTTGAGGCTTTTGAATCGAATTCGATATCTGGAACAGCGAAGAACGAGGAGAGGATGAATGGTGCTTCATATTGATGTCTATTCACGGTGTTTGAGAATACGTAAGTTCTTGAATGAGAAGAGATATGCTTACTCGACAAGGTAACTCGCAATCGATTTCAATTGCGACGGAGACGCAAATTTAGACAGAGGTTTACCGGAGGACACGATGTTCTTGAAGCATGAGTCCATACTATTCATCGAAGTAGGATATCCGGAGTCTACCACGCAGGACAAGAAATGATCCCATACTTCTTGCAAAAGCTCGAGGTCCTTGCCTTGCATTTCAGAAGCCAGGACGAATGGGAGGTAGTCGATGACCGCATAAGGGTAATTGCTTTTCTCAAATTTAGCTGAAGTATGTTGAGGAGATTTATCGAGAGGAATAACCTCACCTGATACTATCTTTCAGCTCGTCGCGGTTCAATTCCATGCTCTTTGAATCATAATCGCCAAACGAGTTATATCCGATAAGTCTGGACCACCGACTGCGAGCATTTTCTATGTCACTCGGGTCTGGACGTTCAAAAGACGAGACATCTTTTCGTTTATTGTTTGATGCAATATCGTTCTTGCACTGTTGGAAGTTTTGGTACACGATAGGATCCTCGACGAATAGTTTGGAAATGTCCCTATCGACGGTCCTTCTTTCTTCGGCATCCGAAGCTCTGAAATCATAGGCAGATTAGCAGCGTATGCATTCTGATAAGACTTGCTTCGCACCTGCGCGGAAAGGTGACAAGGTGCATGCATAATGGGACCAACTTGTTGTAATTGGGGCACGACTTGTCGCTGTCGTTGAATCTCCGGTGTCGTTCATAGATGCTTGTATTGGCGTGCCCGCGAAGTCGTCGGATCTCGTTTGCTATCTGACGAGCAGAATGAAAGCCTCTCGGAGTCGCTTTCATCCATATAGATCCCACTTCACTTCCAATTTGCGAGAAGGATAAGCGTAGACCGATGCGTGACCCACGTCGTTGAGAACTTCCTGAGGGATCGGTTGAGCCATCGGATGCGTTGGTTTGCGAAGATGTGATATTGGAACGAGATCTACCAGAGCCATAGCTTTCAGCGTCTGGAGTCGAAGTACGAGGGATATCGCGAGGCATCTTCAAGTTGATCTAGTGCTAGAACGAGGCGACGAGGTGGCACGTGGCGGGGTTAGGGTAAAAGCGTGGTCTATCTTTTTTTGTCCTCCAGTTTGCCTTCGAATCTCACAGTTTCTGCACTTCTCAGAGCTCACTTCAAATCACGACCAACAAAAGCATCGATCTTCACAGTTTTTTCTCCATTCCAGTGATTTCACGAGCGCAATAGAAGATGGATCGACTACATCTAGATATTACGTGAATCAAGAAAATAAACATCAAATTGAATTTGAGTGGATAATACCTACATATCCAATGATTGCCTTGCCATGTGACGCGGTAGGAAGGGGTGCGACAAGAGAGAGCGGAAGGTAGTATCTGTTAGCAACATTTATAAAGAATAATTATAACAATATGAATCCGCAATCGGATGGAGATGCGATTCGAAGCCTTGAATAGCTGAGAAATCGTAAAAAGTGTGAAATACAGAACACGCGTAGTTGCTTTTAGCCTCGCGCTTTTCCTCCTCGACTTCGCCGAGATTTGCCGATCCTTCATCCTCGCTGATAATGTATCACCCTTCTACGCGGTTCGATGGAGGGGTTGGCATATCTATCTCGTTGACACCCAGGAGGGAAGGAAGAGAGGGGATAATGATAAAGAGCGTAGATGTGCCACCATCTGGTATTCAAGGAGCGGAAGACGAAGATCGCCAACCGGACGAACGAAGAGTGCAAGTGTCGAATGAACGAGGGAAGGAGAGATGAAAGGTAGATGTAGAAGTGTACGGCTCGGGAACACCGGCTTTACTCCACCGTTCAGTTGGATTCAAGAATCCGCTTACCGCGAGAGTAGACGCTTGAGATTCAAAGATCGATTTTGTCAATATCTCGCGGTACATGAGTGTGGAAACCTCAACCGATGCGGTGGGTTGAAAGGCCGGTGTGTGCACGAAAGAGCCAGATTATGAGATGGAAGACGAGATATGCTTGGTGATAAAATGATAAATAGAGAATGAAGAGAACGGTGCGACATCAGTCAAAGTCGAAACAGAAGCGGGAGAGGAGGAAGAGTGTCCAAATAATAAGATCGAAAACATGTAGAAAGACGGAAGACGAAGTTTGTCATGGACGCGCTGAATACCCTCGCCTGATGCAGCGACCTCTCCTTCAAAAAGGTAGTGGTAGGGTCTCAGGTGATTGGAATAAGCTGCCAGTTTCTTACTCGCATATGTCTCTGAATCCCAAATGTAGGTCGAGACGCAGTCAGGCGAGGGGTTATCGCGTCGTTCGAGAGCGGTATTGAAATAAAGAGAGGAGATGTAGGGGTAACGAAATGAGATTTAGATAAGGAAAGAAAGAAAGAAGGAGTCGAGTCGAGAAGGTCTAGGTACGACGCACCTAGCGTGAAGCCGATAGATTCCTCGATGGTGGTCTGCATGAGACAACGCATAGATCCCCAGACAGATCTAGGTAGATCACACTCAATCGCGGTACTGCAGAGGCGAGACCCACGCTTGTACTTGACTCTGGAGGGATGACGATGGGTTTTGAGCGATAGATGTGGCGATTCGAACTTGAAGAATAGACAGATGAGGCTCGTCGAAGGAAGAAATGAGAAAAGGTCAACGCACCTCGTCTCCATCTCCACCTCCTCCCGTCATATCGTACGATCCCGAGTCCCAGAGACCCTCGCTAGCTCTCTACCCAGACGAGAGCGCCACCCGTCGACGAATATGAGTAATGCGTGCGGTGGAGACTTGACATCGACGACCATCGACCGTTGGGGTAGACTGCTGATGAGTTTTGAGGACGTTGGACTCGAGGCTTGTATTCCACATTTGAAGGATTTGAAGATAGATACTTGATGGATGGAGAATGGATTCCAGAATCCTACGAGCGAAGTACTAGTGTTGAAGAGTGTCGAGGATGAGCGTTAGGAAGAAGGAAGAAGGAGGTAGCGTGTCCAGCAGCGGCAAGCGTGCCAGCGAACCTCTCACCACAACCTTCATCATCGCCAGCTCGTCCTGGCCGCGTCCTCTCCTCTACATCCACCGCCAGCGTCCGTCGTTGTCGCCGTCGTCGAAATCTGCGAGCGATCGATGAAATCGAGTCACGTCTCTTGAGTCGTCGACCAACGTTGGCGTGCTGTCGTCGTTGATGGAACCAGGAGATGGCGAGACGGCGAGAACGGCAGGCTGAACGGGAGGCGGCTGTCGAGTATTACAAGCGTCAGAAGTGCGTTATAAGTGCAATCTGAAGCGTTGCAGTCGAGGCTGATGATGATGTGTCGAAGGCGTGCGGTCATCGCCCGTTATCACCCACCTTCCACTGTCATCGTCGATACCGAACACAACACTTGGAACCGCCAACATCGAAGGGTCCGATTCAAGAATCGAGTATTTAAGGCTCATAGACATTAGAGGATCTGAAGAGGTCTCCTAGCGAGGGTGACGAACGGGGAGATGAGGAGATGAACGCTCAACGGAAGGTTGCCAACGATGCGGTAGAAACTACCATCACTCTAGGTGCGCAATAAGACTTTATATGTCTATCTAGCTGACGTTGGCATGTTGAAGAGCAAGCTCTAGGATCTGGAAATCAATATCGCAAATCCGAATTTTGGCGTTCGACGAACGGACATTCGTCAACGGCATTCCACCCTTCTCTGGTTTTGAAGGACATGATTTGGCAAACGACACCGTTTAGGTCTTCGTTTCAGGTGCGTCCGTTACCTTTTCTTCTCTTCTCTCTTTCTCTCTCCGTTCACTCTTCCTGCCACTTCCAATCGCTCTTCTGCTTGCTGCACTGCGCTGCATTTCTGTGATACCCCTCCGTCCCCTCAAGCTTCCGGCACCCAACATCGAAGGGCTTGACCAGCGACGACGAAAATCATATGGTATCGTTTAATGCACTTCGCCATCAAAGTCATCCCTTCGATCGTGTCCTGTTCGACGATTGAAGGACGGATGGTTCCTTCACAAGTGCATCGCATGCAGCAAGATTTTCCGTTTACCTTTCTCTTCCTTTCTCTAGCACGTTCCAGCTCCTCCTTCCAATCAAACTCAGGTCGCGTTATCGCATTAAATCCTGCGAGCGATTCCACTTTTCTTGCTCCGACTCCACGTTCTTCATATCCTACCCCTCCGATTCCTATCATGAACCTCAAACTCAGCAATGAATGAGATCAACGCCAAACGCGTAAACCACCGTCAAGGTGTCGCGTCTCATTGCGGATTGTTGATGAAAGGCGGTAGCATAAAGGAATCGGAGGGTCCTTATGTGGGTATGGTACGCGGATTGGTTTCATTCCAAATTATTGTTGTCTTCGAAATTGTGCTTTGACTGGGTTCGTCTCGGTGTTCTTACTACTTGGCGCAGTGCTGGCTCGAGCTACCCTGCGATCTCCTGGAGAGGGCGTATATCGCGTAACGAGGACGGCGACAAGAATAACAATGAGTGTCGCGCATCGTATCGTTTCGGCGCGATTTACTCAATTTCCATGTTGAGGGAGCGCAGGTGTGTCGACGTTCGTAAGAGCTCTAAATATCCTCCAATTTTGTATCAAATTCGCGTTCGTTAGCTTTCTTCTTTGACGTTCTGACCGTTTCTAAAGCGATCTCTACTACGTCTCCGAACACAACACACATATCCCTGCCGCTCTTCGCATACTGGCACACGCGAAAAGTTTGACCGATGAGGATAGAAAGCGAATACTTCGCTCGTATCGTCGCGCTTCTTCTCTTCGCTTGCAGTTAACCACAATGGTGGGGCCGGAGGGTGCGTGTGCGTATGTCGACGCACCTCACAGAGACTCGCTCGACTTGAGCGCTTTTCTCGCGTTATTATTATGCTCTTATCGTAAGTGGTTTGGTGAAATGGACTTTTCATATCCAGGATCAGCGATTCGCTTTTTCTCATTGAACTATAAATCATAACCTGCACTCATGTAAAATATGATTTCTTATTATTGGCAGTTGTTATTACTGTTACATGTAACGAAGTGCAGCCAATCGTCTTGATTCTTGCTCGGTTGATCGGAAGGCTCCCAGTCTTCCCTGAAAGATTGCAAATTTGTATCAATATTTAGAAGGTTCAAGTCGGGTCAATGTCACCGGAAACCAACAGTGAAAGATACATATAAAGAGAAAAAGGAGGAAACAACGAATGTCGAACTAAAAGAATGAATCTAACGGAACGAACATCTAAACGATACGGTAGACATCCACAATTCGACCCACCCCCACCAACCACGCGACATATCAAGGAACACGCGAGGTTCGAAATGCGGCATGCAGTAACGCCAAACACACATTTTTGTGAGACCTCGCGATGGTATATGTATGTCGCAACTTCGTTTGTGGGGGAGGAGTTTCGACGCTGGACGCGTACATTTGAAAGAGAGATGATTCAGATGACAGATCGAGCGCTTCGTCAAACCCCCACCGCGGGGAATCTCGGGGATCTCATGAGCAAGATGCGACGTGGAGTGCAGCAAAGTTAGCTATACTCGCTGTCGATGCCTTGCATCGCCGTAGGTTCCTGGTGGGGGGGGGGGGGGTCTTGCCATGCGCACCGAGCTTGCTCTGTATCTAAGTCGAAGGATAGAGATGAAGGTGAGGTGAGACTCGGAAGATCGAACAAATCCCCGACAATGAAGAAGGAAGATACACTGTAGGAAGTTCAACGAGAAGGCTCACATCGAAAAGAACACGCAGCGGACTGAGAGCCAGACGGCCGCCTCCCATCTGTTCATTCGTGAAAAATCTCAGTGGACTGCGGGCTTCAGCTGGCGATATTTATGCCGTGGTTAAAGCGTCGCAATCGGTTCTTTGTGGAAGTTGATTCAACAGTAGGACAGATGGGGAGCGCGTGCGTCCAGACTCCAGAGCTGCGCGGCTTAATGCGATGAGAAGGGTGAAGTTTGGAAGGAGAAGAACAGATGAGAGAGAAAAGGAGTCGGAAATTGACGGACACGGTTGATTGTGGGCGTACCGAGCTTCCTCGAGCGATGCGATTGCGACGAGAGATCTGAGAGATCGACAGAGATCCGTCCGTCTCATGATTGCTGATATCATATCCCAAGAGCGCGATAGACGATGTTGGTTTTCATCGATGCCATCTGGAGAAAGCACGAGTTAGAAAAAGAGATGTTAGAGGCTAAGCTGCGACGCACCTCGTACTCGAGGCTTTCACGACGCAAACTCCTTAATCACCAGTGATGATAGCTTCCAGAATCTGCATTCAATCATGCGAGACGTGTCCGAGCTCGAGGGAACGGTGACGGATGTTGGGCGATGGGTTCGAACGATCTGAAGAACAGAAGGCTCAGGTCGGGAGCATCGATGGAGGACGACGCTCGAAGGACAACACACCTTTTCATCTCTCCTCAGACTCAAACTAGAGTTTCCGACCGTCGCGACCACTTTTCTCTCCTTATCCAGAGACATTCGCATCTCATCGACGCGATGGCGTACAGCGAACGGCGAGTTTCTGGGATATTCGAGCGTTAGGGTAGATGGCGATGAGCTTCACGGACGTTGGAATTGGACTTGAAAACTTGAACTTCGAAATCCAAGGCTTCAGATGCGCGTAATGTATGAGTTGAAGCGACAGGAACTGTTGGTTAACAACGATGATGAGTGCGAGGAACTTGAAGAAGAAACAAAGAGGAGGCGTGTCCACGTCCAGCAGCCAGCATGCGCGTGAACCTCTCACCACGACGA
This sequence comes from Schizopora paradoxa, assembly GCA_001020605.1. Classification (NCBI taxonomy): domain Eukaryota; kingdom Fungi; phylum Basidiomycota; class Agaricomycetes; order Hymenochaetales; family Schizoporaceae; genus Schizopora; species Schizopora paradoxa. The sequence goes on from KQ085984.1 coordinate 116,824, forward strand.
CCATCATCGCCAGCTCGTCCTCTTCATCCTCTCCTAATGGAACAACATCCTCAGCCGTCGTCCGTCATCGTTCTCCGAATCTGCCAATGAAGGACGGTATCGATGTGGACGGATCGTTGGGATCGTTCTTTCGAGGCCGACAGCTGAACTCGACCTTTGCGGACGACCATGGGCGCAGGAAACCAGGTCTCCATCGGCGATTAGCGGTGCGTGATCTACCTGAAAGCGTCTGGATGAAGCTGACGATGTTGTGCCAGAAGGCTTTGCATCGAGTATGTCGCTGCAACGTTTGGGTCGTGGGACGTCGTCGTCGCCCATGGCGCGTTGAGGTTCGACACTCAAGATCGACCTCCTGTCGAAAGGAGACGGGCTTGAGGGGTGGAGGCATAGCGAAAGAGGAAAATTCGCGAACGATGGGATGGAGCTGCGAGAGGTGCGTAATATGGCTTTGAGTAGTTTGGCGTAGCTGACCGCAATATGTTGGTCGGCGTCGGCTTCGCAGACTCTCCACACTCGAAGTTCGAAACCTGAGTTGCTGATCAGCGACGACAAGGAGTCCATCAGCCGACGCTGATTTCAAACGACACATTTTACAAGGCGACTCCGTTTAGGCCATCGTCGAAGGTGAGTCTACAATTTTCCCTTCCGTATCTCTTTCATCCTTTCATCCTTTGGCTTTCTTTTTCTTCCCCGTACACCCTCCCGAGTTCCTTCCTTTAGACTTCATCTTATCCTCATTTTTGCTCTTCATCAGCCCACCAGCCTCTCATCTTCTGGATCTCTGTTTCCGTTTAACGAAGTGTCGTCCTCAGCACCTTCGTCCGCAAGCCCTCTCATCCCTCCGGCTCCTCGCACTCCGCTTCAATCGAAGAGCCTAGCTCGCGAAGATGACATACGACCAGAGCGCAATGCTCATTCGTTTCGTCTCTCCGTTGCCACCTCTTCTCGAACCATGCGGTGCAGTCTGAGGGCGGAGGGAACATGGGTGGTTTGGCGCGCTACACGATGATTTAGGTGGTACTAATTTCATTTCATTTCGTCCTGCGCTCATACTGTATTGTGAGTGGTTCGGCAGGAATGATGCTTTGAGTGTACCTTTACGAATTTGTTTCTTGATACCATATTACTTGTAATTATGTCTACTTCTCTTCTCATACCATTCGTTGTTGCTCTGATGCCGCACTGCTGACAACGACAATCGTACGCAAAGCTTTACGGAGCTTTACAAACTTTCATTTATACATCTATGAAAACTGAGTAAACAAAGATCAAGACCTTCGTAACTGGTCCTCAACGGCGAATCAAAATATTCGTCCCGTCGAATACCCTTTGCTCCCTTCGGAGAATATCTCCAATCCTTCGATTATCTCTTGTTTCTAGAGGATGAACATGAGCACTTCCTCGCAAAAAATCTGAGAACAGAAAATGTCGACGCACTTCAAGCTTGAGAGCATCGATTGCAACCTCGCGATCTCTTTATCTTTTTGTTCAATCTCCAGGTCGCGCTCTTCAATGACCCGCTGAAGACGTTCGATCGAGATGTCTTCGGCGCGTATTGGATACGCATCAAAACCTCCCTCCGCCTCGACGATTCTCTCCGTATCCTCTGCGATATCATCCCGAATATCTGAATCCTTGTTCCAGCTTGGGAAGCTCTGACCGTCCATCCTTGGGCCCGCAACTTCATCCAACGGAGACTCTGAATTTGCTTCGCTGTAATACTCTTTGGCATCACTCCCGAGCGGGGACACATCTGGTTCTGAGTCATCGTCGCTCTCGATGTCATATTGAGAAATCCGTGGTCCGAGCTTGTCGAAGTGTCTCCAGCATCTGCAGGGACTGGGCAGCCAAGGACTCTTTGGTAACGCGCTTTCTCCATTCTGAGACAGAATTACTTTATTGATCTTGCAGAGTTCGATATCAAAGAACTCCGGGTCCTTCTCCGGGAAATACTGAAGCCAGTAAATGGGTCCGGTGGGGTCTAACGCTCCTGTGCGAGGCCGGAAAAATTGCCACGGATAGTCATTGCGTCCGATGGGAAAGTCAGTCGGATCGTGACGAAGAACTAGAACTGTGAAATCACTCGTGATGTTGGCTCTTCCATGCTCGTCGTACCATGTTGCGACTGTATCCCCGTCTTTGACTGACGTAAAGAAATGTCGCATATGCCATTCGTTATCGGGCCTATAGACTAACGCGAGGTAGAACGACACTCCGGAATCGTCAAGGGATGCGAGAATGGGATAATGCGATGTTGAATTGAACGGGGAGTTTAAATCGGAGCGCATAAATGACGCGACCATTTCGGCTGACAGCACTGTAGCGTCAACTCGGTCAATGCATCCAGTTTGAAAAATTTCCGGAATCTAATATGAAGTTCACTTCCTGCTTTTACGGATAGGAGGGAGAGTGCAACGTACACAATCTCTTCGCGAGTTAATAATCTGATCGTCCGGAAAGAAATATTTCCCCTTTGAGCGAAGCCTCCACAACATATTTGAATAACTCTTGAGATGACGCCTCTGGAATCGAGACCCGAAAAGATCCCAGTATGGAGCATCAGTTTGTGAAAAAGAAAGAGGCCGTGCAATTTCCCCACACGAAGCGAGCTTCGAGTATCGACTTGCCGAGGATATTATTTTTTTGAGGAAGATTGCGAGGGCACGATCTTCAAGCTTTACCTGATCGCTTCTTTGATGGGTAAGTAAAGAAAAGATAGCATTCAAGACTAGAGAAAGGTGATCGGAGACTTACACCTTGCAGTAATCATCTAATAGAGTGATTGCATGCTTGAAGCGATTAAATTTGTGGTGCGGATTTGAACTGCGGATTTGAGTCGGATTATCGTGATGTTCTTTGCCCAAGAAAAAGCATCTATATCCTGCTTCTGCAGGACCTTTGGTTTCTATGTGACTCCAAATGTACATAGAAATGACGAGTATTTCATTTCCAATGAAAATATCTTTCATTGCCTTTTGAGTCTGGCCATCTCGGGAATGAATGTAGGATAGATGGGATAGATAGTCATCGGAACCGGTGAGTGTCTTCAGAAGTTGTCTGAGCAGGGGAAATGTTTCGACTCTCGGAAGGACGATTGTGTTGATGCCTTTGACTTCCCCTTCTATATAGGAGAATGGTTCTCCGATTTCAACGTCGTCAGGACTATTTGCGCGGAACGTTATCACCTCCGCGGCCAGCAATCTTTCAAAGAAGTCCTCTAGATGCCGAGAATTTCTGCGTTTGAACGACATGATTAGGTGTATGAGTCTCAATGCATCTCTTGGAAAGGGAAGAAATTTGAGTAACTAACCTTATAAATTCAACTGTAATATCCGTGCGATGGGACCAAATCTCTTCATCATGAAACAAATACATGCACATTGGCATGTTTCCGAATGCGTTGATATTCGACCATTCGATGAGGTTCGGAGAAGTGACCGTTAAATCATAATAATGCTCGATAAGTCCTGAGACGATATTTGTGTCCCCAATCATGCCTTTATGAAAAATCTCGTTTAGATATCTAGCAGCTATAAATGATGAACTGGGGTCGCTATGGATTGGAGTGTGTAAGCCACATGATGGTTTCACAGGATGCAAACAGACCTTAGAGATTTTTTCAGCGAATCGAACTGTTCTGGTGTAATGAAATGATTTAAATAACGAAATGGTTGCTTTATTACAGATAGAAACCAAGTCCATATTTCGTGGGTCTCCATGTGCGAGATAGAGTATATTGCTTTGGAAATTGCGATAGAGAGCTCCACTTCCTTGTATTTTGGAACCAGGTGCCCGGCGTTCAACTGAGATAATGCCTCACGGACTAATCGATCTTCCATAGAGAGTTTCACAATCTCGTCCAAAGCTTTCAATTGCGTAGATAGAACCTTTGATCTACTCCGTATTGATTAAGAGCAAACATGTTCGTCATGTTTCAGAGAGCACGAACCTTGTATATCTCAAAAGATTCTTGCATAGCTTGCGCACTTTCTTGTCTTGTGCTCTTGTGAGATGTGCGTATGGCGCAGCATACCGGACCAAATATGATCTTTCTTCGCATCGACGTATGCGGCGGATGTCGCGCGCCACCGCTTCAGGCCCGAGGTTGAGCTGGGATGCTCGTTTGTTCAAGAATGACTCGAGACCTTTCCCCAACCAATCGAAAAGAAGTCCCAAGGTTCGACCCGGCCCTACGACATCCGGCGAGGTCGCGGTGGAGTGAGTGGTAGATGAGCACGTGTGGGGGTTTAGCGACCAATAGGTTGGGTTCCCACGCCTGTTACCTGCCATGTTACCTGCCACAACGTAACTTGTTGGCTTCGCTGCAATTGCCACAGGTGACGCATAAACTCGAAAATTTGTACATACATTGTAACATAGTTGATATACATTTCATATTTTTTTCGTGCTCTATAGTTTTACCGTGGGTGCGCAGGAGCCCGAACTGTTACCTGCCATAGGCTAATGGCAGGTAACATCCGGTTCTGCAGCGAAATTGTTTCCTTCACCATAATTCAAGAACGGCACATAGAGCCTTCAAATTTTGCAGAGGCCCTGTTTAGCTCATGAGCAATGTATTTGACTGTTTGAATCCTGGATTATATTTCCAAATTCGCTACAGCAATACATCTTATTTTAATTAT